>VZTO01007079.1:55659-95833 GCA_013400615.1 Syrrhaptes paradoxus
TGAGGGTGGTGAGACACTGGAACAGGTTGCCCAGAGAAGCTGTGGATGCCCCATCCCTGGAGGTGTCCAAGGCCAGGCTGGATGAGGCTTTGAGCAACCTGGGCTAGTGGAGGGTGTCCCTGCCCATAGCAAGGGGGGTTGGAACTTGATGATCTTTAAGGTCATTTCCAACCCAAACCATTCTATGATTCTATGTGTTTGTTGGGGTGTTGCTTAGTTTAGGCTTTGGGGGTTCAACTTAGATTTATTACCTTGCCTATGTCTGATGATGGCTCGATAGCTGGTGGGATGTTTCCATTACTGCTGTGGTGGGACTATGCTGCCTTGGTGAGCACTGCCCATGCAGTGTTTATTCTCAGCTCCCCTGCCATCATGGGTCAGCCCTGCTTTTGTTGCTCTGTAACAACTTTTGACTCAGTCTGCTGGCTACCTTAACTTCCTGGTGTAGATTTTCTTTAGCTTCTTTAAATACAAAGCCCACCTACAGAAGGAGCTCATGGTAAGTCTTCATATTGGATTTCATTGTACCAATTAAAAATGGGAAGAGGGACATACTCCTAACTTTGGGAGAGTATTGGGAGTTCTCTGCTAATCTGAGAAGTTACTGATACATACAGAAATCTTAGCAAACGTAGCCCATTACTTTTCTTTCCTGGCTGGAACTGTTAGTCATTTATTTACTTAAGTGTCAGTTTAATATACTGAGTGTTGCTCTTTTGAGCCTATTACCATATATTAAAGAAACTGGAAAGTGTTTTGTAGTGGAGGATTGCATAACATACTATTTCTATATGCCAGAAGTAACAAATCTTCAGTTTGGCCTGCTGAGTTTTGTTAAGAGTACAACACTGAAGAAAAACTTAGTGTAACCTTGTCTTGTCTCTTATTTGAAACTTAAGCCCCTTAACCATTGCAGAGCTATGCCAAAACCATCAGTTTTCCCTGCATGCTACTAACCTATTTCTTCTTAAGTCCTCTTGTTTGATGCCTCAGAATAGAGCTAATAAAATAAGTTCCCTCTCTAGAAGTCTGTAACTAATTTATTGCCTGATCTAAGTGTCTACAGTAGCATATGAGAAAATGGGGGAAGGAGGGGTGGGAAAAGCAGTATGAGTAAAATAAACAAGAATGTGCTTTGCTAGGAGAATCAAAGGTACTGGATGCTTCCTTGTATTTTAAAAGGTCTTCACAGAATCATACAGAATCACAGAATGTTAGGGATTGGAAGGGACCTCAAAATATCATCCAGTCCAATCCCCCTGCCGGAGCAGGAACACCCAGATCAGATCACACAGGAACGCATCCAGGCGGGCTTTGAATATCTCCAGAGAAGAAGACTCCACCACCTCTCTGGGCAGCCTGTTCCAGTGCTCTGTCACCCTCACTGGAAAGAAGTTTTTTCTCATATTCAAGTGGAACCTCCTATGTTCCAGCTTGAACCCATTGCCCCTTGTCCTATCACTGGATGTCACAGAGAAGAGCCTGGCTCCATCCTCCTGACACTCACCCTTCACATATTTATAAACATTGATTAGGTCACCCCTCAGTCTCAGTCTTGGGTATGTTCTCATTCCTCTCAGAGATGAAGCTGGTTTTACACTGGGGCTATGAATTGTCATGCTGATCTGTTCACTGTGTGTAATTCTGCAAGAAGTGTTGTAAAATCTAGTACAATGTTTTCTTTTTGGAATGTGCTGGAACATAAGATGAATTGCCACTTCAGCAGAGCAAGTCAAATTGTGGAACCTGGATACGTATTCTGAGACTGGAGCTGTTTCCTGCAGAAATGCTTTGTAGGTGTCAAAGGTATTTTGGGTTAGCAAAAATATTTCATGTTAATGAGGGACCACTTCAGCATGAAACCTAAAGGTTACAAGGTAAGTGTGGAAGGAATGTTCTCACGGGGAGCAGCTGGGAACTGCAGCTACACATAAGAAGTGTAAAGTATTTTACACATCACTTCTCCACGCAAGTGTACCTCCACATCAATGCTTTGGTTTTGTTTGCTTTGTGGTAGTTCTACACAGCAACCCTAAACCTATGAAATGCCAGATGAGGACAGGGAAACACAGTTGCTCTGTCTCTAAGACATCTAGTTTAAATTATTGCTAAGCACACTTTCCAAAAGCCGTTTCCCCTCCTGCTGCATGTCAGAGCTGCGATCTCTGCTAGTGCGCTGTGGTGATGCTCAGCAGGGCCAGCAGTGCCTGAGTGTGGCTGTGGGGTAAGAAATGAGGCTGTGAGTCAGCCTGCTCTTTCCAGACCACTTTTACCCCAATTTAATGCTAGCTCAGGCATGCTTTATTGAGATTATTGGGTTTAGTTTCTTTTTGTTAGAAGATACAATTTTTACTGAATAAAAACACCAGCTGTTAACTGATAGCACTTTACTGATGGGTGCTTGGAGAAACAGGATTTAGCTTGTGAAATCTAGATACAAGAACTGCTTTCCTCAAGCAAGGACTTTATCCAAACTAATCCTGCATCTCTATCAGTATTTGGTGTATGTGTTGAAAGTATTAGAATTTCTGAAGGACTGTAAGGAAAGCTCGGTCTGTCTTTGGGTACTGTGTTCTTCATTGTAAACTTATCTCTGTGTCTCAGCCTATACAGTGACAACAGACATGAGAACAGGTTATAAATTGCTGCTTTTAGTGAAGCTCTGAAATGAGACTTCCAAATTGCTATATGGAGGGTTTCTGTAGCCAGAGGCACAGTCAAAATGAAGCAGTATCTCTCTTCAGTGCGCTGGTATCTCCAATGTTGAGTGATTTCTGTGGTCCTGTATGAAGCTGGTGAAATACGTCACTTGTGAATCAACTCAACTGCAGCAAAGCAGATAGTGTTTGGCAGGTAGAGACCTGGATATTTCACCCCTTCTCTCATCTTCTAAAATGGGATTAGGTTCAAAATTCCAGGCTCTGGAGGTCATAGTTTGTGTTTGTTCACATTAGAATTGGGTCATTACAGTTCATTTTTATACCTCTTATTTCTTATCTTTCAAGTATTCAGGTAGCTTATTGGACAAAGGCTGCCTGGGCTACAAACAGAGTTAGAACCTAGCCTGTGCATAGTTTGTGGGGTTTTTGTTTGTTTGTTTGTTTTTTGGGTTTTTTAAAAGATGATCAGCTGGAAACCTAGATTTTGAAGGAATTCAGTTGTCTGAGCTAAAAAAAAAAAGTATGCTTTTCCATAATGCTTTCCAGCACTTTGACAGTTGTCCATTACTGAACTTAAGCATAGAAGTGCTTCTATTTGAAGAAAATTGTCTGTAAATACTGTCGATGGAAGCAGTTCTGCAGCTGAGAACTTTATAATGACCTGCTTCTAGGGAAGAATCATGTACTTGTGGGTAGTCCAGGTATTCACACCGCTTGTCCTTGGCATCCAAAGCCTTCAAGACTTTGACTGCTATGATAAATGTAAGTAAGGTATTGGTTTGGACTTCATGCTGTGGATCATCTACAGAGATAAATGTACTTCTAATACAGAGTATGTATTTAAATTTTTGGAAAAAAATCACGTACCATATCCCATTCAAATAATACTGAATGATGCTATCATTCTGAATATCTCAAGTACACTCAGAAGGAAGAACAGGATCCTTTAATTACTGAAGACAAGAAATATCCTTTACAGTATTGCCTCTTTCTCTTCTATGTTTAAAGAATGATAGTGATAATGAAACTAAAGAAACACTTCCAAATACATGAAATTATCTGTCATTATTATGTGTCCAAATCTTCTTTTCAAAGTCACTGGACTTTGAAAAAATAAAATTAAGAGGATGGGAAGGAAAGAAATTGCTGTGCATGAGGGAGGCAGGAAAAGCTTAAAAGCAGAGCAGAGTTACAAACTAGGCAAGCAGTCATTTATTACTTATAACTATAGCTTGATAAACAATTATTTGACATAAGCTAAACTGCCCAGCTTCCCCGCATTGTGAGAACTTGGTACCTCAACTGCAAGAATAGATGCAACTTCAGCATCTAATGACTTGTTATGAACTCTGTGCAAACTTTTTTACTGCTTCAATATTTGTGATGTGACAAGTCTTCACAAACCATGTTCATGATGTAGCAACAATAGCAGCATGGTTTTTACAAATGCTTCTAAAGTGCTAGTGACGGATTTAATGCTGCACAACAGCTTTGTAATGGGAAATAAAATGGTTATGTCACCTGCTGTCTGAAATAGAATTTACTGGTGGATTTGAGGCTTGCTGTAAGCTCTTCCAGAGGAGAGGGGCATTGTGCTTCCAGCACACAGTGACAATGCACAAAGAACCTACTTTAATGTAGCCAATAGCTATTGCTATCCAGCTGTAGTAAAATTCCCTGTGGTTTAATTCCCACTGTTGGGAGGGGGAGTATATAATTCTGGACAGGATGATAGGTGCTAAGGAGAGGGGTACAGACAGTCAAAATCTAGAACTCTTCTGAAGAAGCTGGAGGAAAAAGAAATTATGTATTTGAGAAAGGGATCTTATTATCCTGTCTGTGTATCCCATACCTAGTGCCAGTTTAGAGTGAGGCTGCTAGATGTTTCTGCAATACAAACATGAAAACTTCTAAATGAATATATACTGATTTTTTTTTAATAAAGAAAAAATATCTTCTATAGTGATACATTAGACTGACACACTTTTACACAAGGAAGAAGTGTTTTCACTGACATGAATATTTCTTGCATTTCACTTTGGATGGTGGACTAGAAGGTCAAATTTCAAAGACTGTAAGTTTGAATAAAAAATTCACTCTTAGAGAGGTCAGTTCCAGAAGAACTTAAGTATTCTTACTGAAACTACAAAACCTGCGAACCTGTCTGGTGGAGTCAGACGCGGAAACCTGCTGGTATGCACTTTTACTGTAACTTGCTCAAATGTGAGTTTTGAGACACAAACACTGAGAAAACGCAAAATAGTAAAACTTGCTAATTAGGGGAGAATGACATAATTATTTTGCATCCTCTGTATCTGACTATGATAAGTATATTAGACTGGTTTATTAATGGGATAGTTACTAAAATTAATGCAGTAGCTTATCTTTACCAATAACATAGACCAAGCCCTCAAAGGTAAGATTTCTTTACTGTTTCCCAACAGCTGTGCCTCTGCACATCATTAATCATTTAGATACCAATTAACACCTTAGATTTCCACCTTTATTAAGAGTCAAATGTGTTTAACTAAGATGGTCATTGGCCTGTCCTGCCCCATAAACGTTTAGCTGATTCATTGTCCACCCAAGGGCAGACTCTGGGCATCCCTGCTGCTCTCCTACATGAAGGTCACTTCCTTCTCCTTGCTCTCCTGGGCCTGTCCTTCCTAAAAAGCCTGAATCCATCATGACAAGTCTCAGGTCATGTGAGCTAGCTGACAATATCTCTATGGTCCTGATGAGAATTTAGTCCTGGGGCTGCACAGGCTTCTACTTCCTCCTGTTCATTCCTCATGTTGTGTGTGTTAGTGTTCAGGTGCTTGAGAGGTGCTCACTTGTGCTGATTCCCTATAAAAGGTGTAAGAGCATTCCATGTTGTGTTTTTCCCCTCCTTCTCAGTTCTTTATTTTCCCCTTCAGTCCTGTTTTGTTATTTTGAAGGTCGGTCTCACCTGTGTTTTCCTGCAACCCTTGTAGAGTAGCTTTGGTAAACCATTTTCTCACTTGATTTTTGGTTATCATCTCCCTGGCTTCAATCTCTCCTCACCAAGTTGGCTGGCCTGTTGATAAAGATGGGTATTTTTCCCCATCTGGTCAGGTGAATCTAATCTCTTTTGACCCATCCTTGAGAGGCTCCCATTATAAAAGCTGAACCCCTGTTATCAGCACCAGCTGTGCAACCAGCTGTCAGTAATTGTGATTCAATGTGCATGGGGGCATACCTGCCTTTATTTGTCAGGAATAGGGCTTGGAGGAGATCTCTAGGATGTCAGCACAATCTTGGCTGTCTTTTCAGCTTTTGATTACAAGCTTGCTGTCTGGAGCACTTCAGTTTCTGCTAGTTGGAACTTATTGCTTTCTAGTACAAAGTTCCTGCATTCCTCTGTTGGAGTGAATTTCTTACAGATAATTATTTTTATTGGATATTCATTCATTTGAAAACATTGTGTACACTGGATTTTTCAAAGTGTATATATTTTTTAATAACTTACAGCTGAGTATTTTTGATTAGATTTCATTTCAATAGGTCACTTGAGTGGTCACAGTCCCTTAATTGAAAAGAAGGCAAGAATGAGGAGATAATTGGGGAAGGTATCAAAGTCATTTATCTTCAGTTTCTCTTTCTGCCATAGACTTGTATGCATCTGTATTGTACTTGTTGTATCTCTAATAGGAGGGGTTTTTCATATAAAATTTGTGTAAACTTCTATAGAAGACAGATTACAGAAACCATCAGTGTCAGAAGAAGCTCGGTATTTGCAGGACTCTGGACAACAACCACCTGCAGGATTTGTTGCTGTCCTTTGCTGTCACAACTGCTCTAATGCAGAGATTGCTCTTGTACAGGACAACACAGGATCTCTCAGCATTTTAAAGTTACTTGTTGTACAAGGTCTGGCTGGGATGGAATCAAGTTTCCTCTAGAGCTGTGTTCTGTGTTTGTAGTTAGAGCAGTGCTGATAACCCAGCAGTATTTTGGCTGTTGCTGAGTGGTGCTGGCACAGCATCAAGGCNCATTCATTGTTCAGCATGTGCAAGTTCAGATTTCTCCTCTAAAATATTCTGCAATTTTCATCTTGTGAAGTTTGAACATCCTGTTTAGTATAAAGATACTATGTTCCACAAGCCACATATGCAAAACAAAGGTGTCACAGTCCCTTAACTGAAAAGAAGGCAAGAATGAGGAGATAATTGGGGATGTTGCAGTGGAGGGAGGCATTAGGAATAAAGGGCAAATCTATAACAAACTAAAGATTATTACTTCTGCCCTCAACAGAAATTTGTTTACTAATTATCTCTGATATTCTTTTGAACCTTACCCTCCATAGGGCAAATCAGACAAAAGTTAGTATGTGTTTCTTCTAATGTGGAATTAAGCATAAGCTACTCTGTTGGCTGCAAAACTCTGTGTGTGTGAAGATAAAATGACTTAATTTTGTTGGCCTTTCCTTTAAAGGTGGCTATTACCATAGGTTTATCCCCTCTACTCAATCATAGATTTCTTCAAAGCTTGTAGGAACTGAAATCTTCTTTCCAGTTTGGTTTGTAGGGGCCAATGCATTCAAATCTTACTGGGGACAGGCTTCCAGATTTGTGGGCATAGAGCATGATTTGGTTGACCTCGTTGTATCAGAAAAGTAGCTGAAAAGGGATATGTAATAAGCCTCTCCTACATGAGAGACAAATGTTAGTGTAAAGGAAGGTATCAAAGTCATTTATCTTCAGTTTCTCTTTCTGCCATAGACTTGTATGCATCTGTATTGTACTTGTATCTCTAATAGGAGGGTTTTTAATATAAAATTTGTGTAAACTTCTATAGAAGACAGATTACAGAAACCATCAGTGTCAGAAGAAGCTCGGTATTTGCAGGACTCTGGACAACAACCACCTGCAGGATTTGTTGCTGTCCTTTGCTGTCACAACTGCTCTAATGCAGAGATTGCTCTTGTACAGGACAACACAGGATCTCTCAGCATTTTAAAGTTACTTGTTGTACAAGGTCTGGCTGGGATGGAATCAAGTTTCCTCTAGAGCTGTGTTCTGTGTTTGTAGTTAGAGCAGTGCTGATAACCCAGCAGTATTTTGGCTGTTGCTGAGTGGTGCTGGCACAGCATCAAGGCTGTCTCTTTAACCCCATCCTGCCAAAAGGCCAGCAGGCTGGGGGTGGGCAAGAGGCTGGGAGGGGACGTAGCCAGGACATCTGTCCCAAACTGACTGGAGGGATATTCCATACCGTATGACACCATCCTCAGCAGGAAAAGCTAAGTGGGAGGAGTGGTGTGTGGAATGGAGCACTTGTTATGAAGGTATTTGTCTTCTGAAGCAACTAATACGCATACTGAGGCTCTACTTAGCAGGAAGTGGCTGGACAATACCTACTGATGGGAAGTAGAGAATAAAACTTCTCTTTTGCTTTGCTTTCATCTGCAGCCTTTGCTGCTTTCATTAAAGTGCCTTTATGTTGACTCATGAGTTTTTCATCTTCTTTTCAGCCCCTGTCCTGCTAAGGAGGGGAAGTAAGAGACAGCTTGGTGGGCAGCTGGCAACCAGCCAAGGTCAACCCACCACACATTTCATATAATTAATATTTTAGATACAAATGTGAAAATAAAACTTAGAATTCTTATAGCAGGTGTAGAGAACAGTAGATTTTTATTGACATTAAAATGGGCCTGTGATGAAGCGACCCACCTAATGAATTTGCGCGGACTTGCTGATACAAGTCCCGGTGGACTGAAAGTGACAGTTAAGGAAAAAAATGGCACCTTGTTTTCAGTAATAGTTGCTTGGTCTATTGTTCACCATAATGGGGTGAGAATAACATATGCTAATAATGATCTCTAGTTCCTTAGTGATTTTTAAATAGATTTATATCTGTCAAGAACTTTAGCACATAATCAGATTTGATTTGTAATCTATGACAAATCTGTACTCACTTCACCCGTGTTCAAAGATTATGATCGCTACTGATACTTGAGTCCTGAATATTGTAATACTAAAGCTATGTATCTTGAATATAAATACAACCAATACTAACATCAAAGATTTAACTCTAGGTGGCAGTTTATTCCATCTTTAAAAAAAAAAATGCAGGCTTAGCAGCAGCATATTGATCAACAAGCTGCTGTAAATATAACATTGTAAATGCTGAAAGAGACAGCATATAGAGCTGTGATAACAGCTATTCTGATTTTTTACAATATATTTTCTATATATTTTCTTCCTATAGGCAGACTACTGAGCAAATGGGTTTTAGAGTAAATGACTCAAATTTTACTTTCATGAAGATTAGTCTTTTCTATAAATCTGAGATGGCTGGAAAGGGCCTGATCCTGACTCCCAAAACCCTCTGACAATTTTTCTTTCATCAAATTTGAAGTCAAACCGGTCAGTAGCTGCTGAATAAATTGTCTCTATTCTTGCTATTGCTGCTCCAAGTACTTGATGTTAGTTTTTGCTCCTGAGCAGCCTGCATGTGTGTTTGCAGCCCCTTGCTGGGGTGTTTACTGTCGCAAGGTAACCTTTTGTTCTGGCTTTCTGCAAGCCACTTGCACCAACACTGTGGGTTCACAGCAAATTCTGTTGTCTGATTGGACTTGCTGAACTCTTTGTAAAACTGATTCCTTTTTGAGATACAGGAATTATTAAACAATTAATTTAGGTGGAATGAAGAATCACATATTGATGGTGTGTTCTGGTTTCAGTTGGGACGGAGTTAACTTTCTTCATAGTAGCTAGTAAGAGGCTGTGTTTTGGACTGCTGAGAAGAAGGTTGATAACAGTCATGGACCGATCCCCCCCTCCATGATGATGTTTATCCATGTTTATGTCTCAAACAAGAGCAGAGCACTGGGACAGAACATTTCTAAAGAAAAGAGCCACCGTATCTACGAACAGCTCTGGCAGAGCATGTTGGAAGAAAAGCTCTTCTGTGAACGAACATTAGTGAGTTGTTAACGTTTGGAGTGACTGGCACAACTCTTCTCTGCTGAGAAGTTCACTTTGCAGACCGATGACTGATGTTGGGTTACATATGCAAAGAAAATGAAAGGAGAGGAATGCACATCCTTTATATTACCAGGAAGTAATTGCTGAGACTGACAGTATGACTTGTAATTGAGAGAGTCAGTGGATATTATTAGGTGTTACTAACAAGGAAATCATTCCCTCTTAACAGATTTTCCCTTTCCTTCTACCTACACCTGAACTATATGAAGAATTTTAATAGCTGTCTCAAATGATGTACCATACTTCATTACTATACATTTGCAATGCAACAATGAACAACAATTGTGACTTGCAGCTGAAAAATTAAAATTTAAAACCAAAGGAGCTGGGAATGTCACTATGGAACATCTTTGCAAAGCCATCTACACGGGGAAGCGTCAATAAAAAATAAAGACAGTCACATAGAGAGGAAGGGCATAGCCTGTTGTAAACAGAACTCCAGCAGTTATTGCTGATGGACCAAATTCTGGTATATCTGCTAAGCTAGATATTTAGAACATGAACTAAAATAAAATTTAGGCCAAGAGACTACCTGTTAACAGAAAGTGTGGGTTTTTGACACACAGGAAGATCAGACTAGATGATCTAATGTTCCCTTCTAGGTAGAAATAAACAAATCTGTGAATGCTTCAGATTTTATCTGCTCATGGAGGGGGGGAAGTCAATACACAGTGTGATATATTCTCAAGCACCAAGCATTTGGTAACTGGAAAAGATATAGATCAGCCTGGTCAAGTCTGTTTTGTTTGTGAAGCTATAGATGATTAAACAGTACTTTCACAGAAATTACCAAGATTTTGGCTACTTATATAGTATGATATGGTTCACCAAAGGAAATAATCTAAATAGATGATACCTGAGGAAAAATAAGAAATTAGTAGTATAGAGCTTAAAGAAAAATGAATAGGAAAGCAAGAAGTAGAATTAAAAGAAAATGAAGTTAAATTGAGGTATACTTTGAGCGTAGAAGCTGGAGAAGGAATTAAAAATGTTAAGAAGGAAACTGTGTAAACTTAAATTTTGCTTTTAACTGATTCAATTGCAACAAGCCCATCCTGCTGTAATTGATGCCAGTGTCAAAACATTTAGTGGCTTCAGCTGTGTCCAGATTAGTCTCATTAACTCCAGCACCTTTAACTAAGTTGAAACAAATGTGTGCATCCTCTACCTCATCCATATGCAGGGTGTACCATATGCTAGCTGTTTGGTTTAGAGTTCATTGGGAAAAGTCCCCAGTTTAGAGCAGAATGTTATTTTCTTGCTTTTTGTAAACTCCTTGTGGGACAGTAATTCAGACCTAATATACTTTGGATGGTGTTCAGTATTGCTAAAATTAGCTAAATATTTGAAAGCTAAATATTGTTTTTAAAAACAACTAAATATTTAGGAGTTAGTGGAGAGTCTAAGGAACAGTGTCCCTCTCTGCATTGCAGTTACATCCAATCATGTTACATACCATGAGTTTTGCTGGTAAGACTGTCAGTTTCTAATTTTTAACTTGAATAGCTTCATGAAGACATTAAGTTTTGTGGAAGCTATATCTATAACTTCAAAATGCAGTGTTGGTGCAGATATCTATGAATACTCAAAGCCCTGGTCTAACTGAAATGGTGTGATGACTAAGGTATATAATAGATTGCTGCAAGAGAATATGGGAAGTAGTCTCAGCAATTTACGTGGTTTTCATTTTACAACTCAAACTCTCTGTGGATGGCCAGTGAAATCCTCGCATCTTAGATACACAATCCAAGTGCTTTAAATAAGGAATTTTTTTCTATTAAATAAGTTTGTATAATAATATGTGTTTTCATTTTAAGTATTACTGCATTTGAGAAAGGCATATTAGACTCTACACAATCTAGATGGACTAGAGAGACATGGGTACCAAACTGATATGTTGGGTACCTAAAATCTGACCTAATTTCAAGTGTTTCTCTCTTGGTTAGATGCATGCAGTCATCAAAGTTCAGATGGTGGGGGTTTGATAACTAAATTCTGAGAGATCTGTAAAACATGCTTTATTCTCCCAAACAGAACCTAAGAAATCCAGTTCAGACCTGTACAGAATATTCCTATTTATTAGCTTTTTTCTATGAAGGTTCTCACTCCCGCAGCAGCTGGGAACATGCTTGGCTACATGATGTGAAACTACTGACCGTGATGGTTTAAGCTGCATCGATGGGCTTTGTACAGAAACAACTGAGACCCACGTGCTTATGTTCCACTCTGATGGTTCCACTGTGGGGTAGGGTAGCAGGACACAAGGCAGTAACAGACATCTGAAGAAGCAGTGATGTCTCTGTTTCCACAGCCATTTGCTAAGGGGAAGCGTGTCACCATTTAAATTATAGCTGTGAATGCTTAAAAGTCTTTCCCTATTCTTTATAAGCACATATGAATTCTTAAAAATACATGTCACTGGACTTTTATTCACTGTCTTGTCTGAGACAAAAAGACGCTCCAAGAGGTGAACGTCTTCCCTCAACTTGCCTAAAACAAGCTCTAACAAGCCTAAAACAAGTTTCCCTATTTTTTTTTCACTTAAGACAATTTAAGTGAAGGTAATTTACACAATTTACTGTTATAATTGAGTCCTTATGTGCAATCGTTAATTATCTCTCTTTTCAATATCCCCTTTCTCTTTCGTTACAACCAAGTGAAATACCAGACATCAGGAACTAAGCATAAGGCCATGGAGGCCTGCTCTTGTGCCTACTGAGCTTTTGTAATCATGCCATTCAAAAAGGTTTATAGTTTGGTTCCAATGCTTTTAAAAGCTTTCTATATGGTATGGTGCTCTCCTGAGGTTCAGTGACTGCTGCATCTTTATTCTCTTATTTTTGTTGTAAAAACATGAAAATTGTGAACTCTTGGGCTTCTGGTTCAAAAGGACTTCATGACCAGGGTTTCCTTCATTTCTCTTTCCAGGTTCAGAAATTCAGTTAATTCCCTTAGACGAATGCCTTCTTACATGGATATACACATTGCCGCCTAATTCTGTCCTTAAAAAGACACATTTTTGAAAAGACTACGGGCCAACTGCGGCTGCTGAGTGCAAGCTCTAGATGGTACTTCTTCAGTTTTGGCAGGTATGTGTCTACATGGGAATGTCCCAGAAACTTCACCCCATAGCAGAAAGCATAAATTTAAAGTGATTTACCATGGCCTAAATGTCTCTGCAATTACCTTCATAGAGAAGTTAAGAGGCCTAGAAATTCTAGTTTTTTAAAGCTCTTAGTTACAGGTCACAACCGCTCTAAACATTACCATTACTTACAATTATTTTATTGTTCTGTCACTGGTATGACTCTTCCAAGCAATGTGAAATTCTACTGATTCAACTGCTGAAGTTGCAGTATGTCCATTACTACTGGAAGAACAGAATGAACTTTTTAAAAAAAGAGGCTAGCTGAGAAAGGCACAGATCTCCATGAAAAAGCTAACTGTTTTTAAAGTAACCTGGTAGTTATTTTTATTCTCTTCTACATTATAAACTGTCTTTGCTCTATCTTATTCTGTTAAAATGGGAGCTCCCTGACTTCACACTACTATATAAGCACACATTAGGAACTTGTAATTGATGCTCAGAAATAAAGTTAGGCAAACTGGGCTCAGATCAACAAAATGAGTCTCCCTCTTTCCCCCTGTGCTTAACATATCTATTGTAGCTAGCACTGTACCTCTTCCCACACTGAAGAATTTCTCCAGAGGTGCACATCTTCAAATAGATTTCCAGATGGGCTAGTAACAGGCCTTATTCTTCGAGCAGACTCCTTTTCCATGGCCCTGAATTAAATTTGGAAAAAAAAAAAAATAGTCCGTATTCTAAAAGAACTACCAAAGCGTATCGCCTGAGACAGCTTTCTCCTCTCTTGTTAAACTTCAGGATAGAAACACTATGCTCCAGAATAGTTATCTTTGTCCTGATCACTGCTTTTAACATTGGGCTATCCATTGCATGTAAACCTGTGTTATCCACGATAAAAATAGGAAACTGTAGTAGACCTAATCTGCCTATTAGATTAAAATATTCTGTGTCAAAATAAAGCCCATCAGTTTTTGAGATTGATTCTCCTTTTTTTGTTTTTTTGGCTACAGTTTCTAATATCCATTAATAACTTGTGTTTAATAATTGTTATGGAATGAGACTATTTTCCTTACAAGTTTAAGCTCTTACTGTCTTAGGGTTATTTTGAAGATACAAAAGTTTCTGAAACATAAAAATTCAAGGATATTTTTAAAATGTTTAATTCAAAAATACAATTTTTTGAACAATAAATAATGGCTTACTCTAAAAATTAAACATCAACTCTTTTATGAAGATGGCCTTGGGCATTTCCAAATTCTTGTTACTGATGCAGAAGATAAAGAAGGAAATATCTCTCTGAAGCAGTGGGAGTTATCAGAGAAACACAAGCTTTAAGGAAAGAAAAATTTGATCAAAATGTAGTTATCTTTACAGAAAAACAAAAGTGGATTCCCAAAAGAAAACTCTGGGCTGTGAATTGGGATACAGAATATATTACACATAGACACAATTATGAGAAAAAAAATCTAAACTAATTCAAGTATTAGTTATTAAAATACTTCTACTTGCTTTTGAAAGTAACTAATATTTTAAGGAATTATAAGAACACTAGGTTCTCAAGCATCCCAGGAACTGCTCAGTAACCATCAGCACTTAAACTTGAATTCTGTAGTAGTTGGGTACTTGGGCCTTTCTGAAAATTTCAGCCTTAAATCAACATCTCAAAGGGAAGTTATTTTGCAGAAATAAAACAAATGTTGTAACAGTGCACCTGGCAGTATTATAAAGACAAACAGAGGCAACCCTGGGAGGTGATTTAATCAATCAATCTGAGCAGAGCAGGAGGATTATGCCAGGTCTCCTGCAGTCTGTGTTGCTGTTAACTGGTTCCAGTGTGATGTTCTGCTTTTCCATAGCACTGGAAATTGCTAATTCATGCTTGCCTTCTAACAGGATAGACCTCTTCGCTCTTGTTTCAAAGTAACTTTACCTAAACTTTGTATATTTTTGCACTCTTCTTGCCCAAGCATAGTATTTTCACTTTCACAATTGTATTTTTTTTTCAGGTTTGCCTGCTAATTTGTCAATATAATTCTGAGTTGTGATCTTCTCCTTCAGCAGGCTTATGGTTCCTCCTAGGTCTGTCTTTTCCTCAGATATAACAACCATACTCCCTATTCCACCGTCCAGGCTGGACAAGACATGGACTGGGGCATGAGACAGACCACCTTTCCATCTTCTATGTACCTTCATTTTGCCAGTGAAATAGTGAAAATACATTTTTAGGTATTTTACCCGAACAGTTTACATCAGCTTTTGGCAGTTTCATCATGGGATCCTGTCTCCCCCAGTGCCATGCAAGAGTATGCTGGACAGCGTGATTAGCTTATTACACCAAGATTTAGGAAACCAGTGTCCTTTCCTATAAGAGCAAGGCCTGTTACAAAGCAAAACAGACTAGTTTGACCATAAAAGTAATTTGCTTGTAAAAATTTTTTTTGTTAAGATTGATCCTTTTGTCTTAGATTTCCTTAGGTCACTGTGATTTTTATCAAACAGATCTCTGGGTCTATGACACTACCCCAAAATAACCTCTGAAATACCTTGTTCTTCCTTGTGAGTATGAATAACAGCAATAGTTCTATTTCTGTGAAGCTACTTGCATGTTAGATGCCTTCATGATAAGTGTTTTTAACATTTAAAAAAATACATTGACAAACCTTTTTGTCCAGTGATTTGAGTTTGCTTCACTCCAGTGACCGATTCAACTTATTCTGGGCAAAAGACTTGCAATAATATTTTTAAAAAGATAGTGGTGTTGCATCTGTGTGGACAAAGCATCCTCCACCCAACTCATTTTACTGATTTAGAAAGCCTTAGCCACAAGAACAGAAATGCTATCTTACTTCTCACTGCATCACTTATTCATGTGCATGAAATACAATCGTTAGACAGTTCTAATGGCTTGTGGAAAATGAGCATTGAATTACCGGGCAGTGTTGCTACATTAGTGTAGTGTTCACTTCAGGACATGTTTTACACTAGGTAAACTTGCATATCCTGAGCTATTTTGTTCATGGAGCTGAACACTACAGAAGGAGCCTTACGAGAAAACACCAGTGAACAGCACCATTTAGGCAAATGGTTAATTTTCTCTTTGTTTTGTCAAGTCACAATTCATTGTCCTTCTTGATGGTGCAAAACTAATTGGCTCTTATCACAGTTACATTACCTTCAAAGGCAGACAAAATTAATGCACAGCAAACATCACCATGATTGGAGATAGACTATTAAAAGGGAAATACACTTGCATGAAGCTGATGCTGAAACCTACAACAGACAATCTCATAATTATAAATCAAGAAGTTCTCCAGGTTATCAGCTGCTGCTCCAGTTCATTATTTTGCATCCTTTGCTTTAACCTTGGGTCACCCTTAATACATCTGCTCTGCAGTGATTAATATGACTGATGAAAATAAACTATAGAAGAGCAATGCTGTATTGCATGACTAATTAGTCTACCAGGTTACTTGTTTGCAGGTTTAAAAAAAATGGTTTTGTTCATATAAGTAAATCAAAGTCTGCTGAGCTCTCTGCTGTGTGTGCAATGCTATCACAGCTGACTGTGGGACTTCCAAGGGGAGCCCTCACTTTTAAGAAATTATACTTCAAACTGCAAAATCTCCAGCCTTCTATTTTCTTCCATTTCAATCCCTTTATTTGCCATGTTTGCTGGAAGGTGCAGTTTGAGTCTGGGAATTATGTTATTTCTCACCATTTGCACTTGAACAAATCTATATATTAAATTCCTTCTTATAAATCTCAAATAATTATGGCAACAGGCAATTGCTATTGAGTCTGAATGGATCAAGGAGCATAGGGCATGACCGCTGAGGGGTCAGGATTGTCATTTGCCTTTTTAAGTTTAAAAATGAAAATGTCAGTGACTTTATTTAATCCCAGCCTTCAAAAGAGTGCAGAAACATTCTTGAAAAAACAGAAATTTTAACCCAAAGAAAGCATGTTACATTTAATAAAAAGTTGAAGTTACAGAATTTTACTTGCTTTATATAAAACTCTAGAAAAGATAAAGGAAAATTTATATTTACACAGGATTTGTATTTGAAGACTGGATATTTACTGTGTACAACATATCTGATTTTTAGGGAATATGATTCTTAATTAAACTGAATGACTCAGAGTCTCTTATGGGAACAAAATATCAAGGAGTTGTTAAAACCCACAAAAAAAAGGAAATTTCAGAAATCATTCTGGTCCCCAAGGTCATACACTGACACTTATCAATTGGACAAATATGTAGAAGACTATTGCAAAGAGGAAAAAAATTAATTAGTCTCCACATGCACTGGTGAAGGGACAAGAAGTCTGGGGCTTAAATTGTAAGAGAGGGGACTTGCATGAACGTGTACATACCTGGAGGACAGAGGAAAGAGAAGCTTCTCTTTAAATTATTCCTGGACAAGACCAAGCCCAGCTCTTTTTCTCATAACCTTCATCACAGAGTATCCAAACAAGACATTTTTTTTCTCCAGCAAGGAACACACTGGAGATGACAGGCTTAATTAGATGTATCTATTGCTAATATTTTTTATTATATTGAATATGTAGAATATTAAATGCCTCAAAGAGAATGTATTAGGGCATCGATGTGAGAGCCTGAGTGAATCCAAAACATTAGGCAAAGCCAGAATTGGGAGCCTCCATTCCATGTGAGAATACACGGAGTGATAGAGAGAAAGACAGAATCTAGAGGATGAGGAATTTACTTGAGGAAGGCAATGAAATATTTCCATGCAGTTTTTCAAAGGAACAGTCTGGAATGATTGTAGGTGATATTCTGTTTATTTTACATGCAGTTTTTCATTTTGAGTCCTTCAAACTGCAATCTGAATCTCCCAATTTCTCAAAAAAAAAAAAAAAGTATGTAGTTTTTTTACATTGTTTTACCAACAGCTTTGTCTATTTTCATGTAACATGGTGGGTAGGTTATGTTGCCACCAGTAAACCAATTATGTTCTGGCTCGTTAAAGGGAATTAGTATATAAACAGGGTGCAGGCAGTCTCGAAGCAACCAAGCTGCAGAGGCTATGCTTTGTAAGCTGAGGATCTACACAGCATTCACTGACAGTTCCAGCAGTTCCTCACGGAGGCTATGTGGCCAGGTAGTGGCTTTGAGGTTTTTTTGCTGGTCATAGGGAAGTGTCCCTCTTGCAGGTGACAATGTGCCATTGAACTGCCTTGCTCCTTCTACAAAGCAGCACAAGAAAGTTTAAATTGGACAAGTCTGCTTGGGCAACTGGACTAGATGACTTCCATGGTCCCTTCCAACTCAAACTGTTCTATGATTCTATGAAGTCCACTCGTGGGGCAAGGATTGCAAAGTACTAGAAGAGATATGACAGGAGGTTGTGTAATTATCATCTTTAGAGGTTTCTGAGTGCAACAGTAAGGCAAAACCTCTTGAGGATGACAAGGCACAGCTGATCCATTTTTTTCTGTGACATATTTTACTTTCTAAAATCCAGGATGCATAGCATTTTACAGAGAAGACATTGCATTCTACATCATATTTTTGACACATGGTGCCAAATATTCACCTCCAGTTTATCACATTTCATGTAAAAATCTGAGGCTGTGATAAAGATGAGCTGAACTCTGCCATCCACAAAACTATTTTTCAATGAAAATAGAGAACTGCAGAACAGAATTAAAAATTAATTTGTTGCCAGTATATTTGCATAGTCATCTTTTTATAGTCACAGAATACCATCATCACTGTATTTAAGCACAATAAGCAACCACAGCTGCATTCCCTGCAGTTGAATTGGTAAACAGAAGGTGAAACTTTTTTCAAACAGCAGTTAAGTCATCCAGGGTATGAATGTGGGACAAACATACTTGAGAAACATAGATATTTCAGATAAACTTGTTCTAGTTTAAATGCAATTTCTTTCTTGTTAATCCACTATTGCCCCATTCTAAATCTGAAAATCTTATTGACCTCCTTTTTATCTATTTCCCAGTTCTTTTGCTCTTCTGCAGGATGTTTGTGAGGATTAGACAGCTAGTGTCTCTCTCTCTCCCATTCCATCAAGGTCAGCTTTTTATCTTGCATGGAGAAGCTTTCCTGGGAGGATATTAGCTGAGGCCTCTGACAAGCACCAAACCAGACTTTCCCATCGACCTCCTGAGAGATGGAGGGCCAGGCCCTCTGTGCTGCTGCACTGGCCATTAGCCTGCTGGCACCGGCTCACTTAAAGTATCACAGCAACGTGAGAGAATGCTGAGCATGGGTAATGCAGTGGTGTTCTGTCACAAAGAACAATTGGAGAATTCCTGAATTGACACTTAGGTTTGAATGATCTTTATGTGCAATATCCCAAAGCAGGTTTCTTTCATTGGATACTTAAATAACAATATTCTAGCATTAAGCCAGTTTCTAGATGAGCAAAATGACCTCTTTCTGTCTCTAAAATGCGCGACTATATCACCCGCTCTTCAATTATGGAAGGAGAAACAAGTTCCATAATGTTATTGTGAGGAGGGCAGGTCAGCTGGTTATTTTTAGCTTGAGCTAGCACACTTAGCAAACTCCCACAAGAGGAAACATTCTTCACCTGCAGCTGATTAGCATTCAGAGCTGCACAACTCCATCCATTTAAGCATCAAAACAGCTATTTTAGTCTTATTTTTACAACCAAATGCTTGCTATAGAGTGTTAGGAAAAAGGTGCACTCAGAAGAAATGGCATAATACATTTCTGATCTCAAAAGCTAAATGCAAATACTGATTACTAAAGTCTCTGACACTGGAGTAAGAAGCACATAACTATTAGCACAGCTACACTCTGTCATTAATGGCTGTAGCAATTAAAACTTTTCTGAAGCAGCAAATGGAATGTTCACTGTGTTTTTTTAAGGTTTATTTTAAATTTTCATATCTACTTATTTGAATTTTTAACAGAAGCTCCCATTTGGACCCCTTTATTGAGCTGTAGTTAGGATGATATTTTAGGATATGCAGGATCTCTTCTAATTGTGCTCCTTGACCTAGCTGCATATGTTCACACACCAAAGAGCTTATCTTTCTCCCTACTTATCTGACCAGAAACAGATACCCAGGGAGAATGCCGAATTAGGATCCGGAAAGGCTTGGAAGAATGATCTACATTTTAATATTGATTGCACACCTTAACAGAGTCATGTGGGGGAATGCTCTCAGAAGGAACCTTGCAAAAGAGGGGTTGGAACTAGATGATCTTT
Organism: Syrrhaptes paradoxus; assembly: GCA_013400615.1. Taxonomy (NCBI): domain Eukaryota; kingdom Metazoa; phylum Chordata; class Aves; order Pterocliformes; family Pteroclidae; genus Syrrhaptes; species Syrrhaptes paradoxus. The sequence continues at coordinate 75,638 of VZTO01007079.1, forward strand.
AAGGTCCCTTCAACCCAAACCACTCTATGATTCTGTAAAACCCCTTCTGCTTGCTGTCATCTCCTTGATTTATTCCCATTGCAGGATGAGATTCTGTCTGAATTAGTAAGTATACCAAGGAATCATAAAAATGAAAACACAGAGGGAAAGAAACAATGTTTTCTTTAATTACTATACTACACAGGTGTTATAGTTGATCAGAAAGGTAAACTCAATATAAATTGTTCATTGTTTACCAGTGAAGTACAGAAACATTCTTTCCTTCCATTCAAATGAAAGGCAACCTATCTAGAATTTTTAAAGTATCTTTTTTTTGTCTATCAAATTTCCTTATAGATACTTGTTGATAATTCTTCTGATGATAAATTCTCAATTTTCAAATCCGGGATTCTGTTACTCCCTTTGCAGTTGCTGAAGGTGCTGAGCATTGCATTTATCAGAGACTTCTTGACTGTGCCATTTCCTATTCCTATTCATTTTAAAGATTTCCTGAAATCTCCTGCCTCTTCCTGTCCATCGCCCTGTCAAGAACTCCCTCCCCTTTTTCCTAGACTCACAGCCCAATATCCCTTTTCCTTCCCTTTTCAAGGTTTCTGCATGTGTTCTAAGTTCTTCTTTCTAACCCTCACTCCCACAGAAATTACTCCATTCTCTTCACTTGTGCTAGCATTTCTCTTTTCCAGCTTCACTACCTTAATATTTTTTAGGTCATTCAGGATGCTATGTTTAAAAACCGCATAGTGCAGATCAATAGAGAGATGATGAAATTATTGTTTCTCTGGAAGGTGTTACTAGCTGCCAAAAATGAGGCATCCATCTATCTTCAGTTAAAAAGGCACTTGAAGCTTCTGGATATCTAACCACAATGTCAGCATCTATATTTGTCTTGTATTTCTAATATTTTCTCCTCCAGTCTGCCCTGATCTCAGTAGCCACTTAGGGCAGAATTCAAAAGTTCTGCTGCCTTATATACTATAGAGGAATAAGGGCACGTAGGTAGGAGACTGGCTTTGCTGAAACACAACAATGTTGGAAAGAAGGGATATAAAATCTGAGATAAATAATAATAATAATAAAATAATAAAAAAACCAAAACCAAACCAAAACCCACTCAAACCCCCATTATGAGTCGCTCCAACTGAGTCCAAATAGGGGGCAGAAATTAACTTTAAAAAAATCTAAATGGACCAGCAATAGTAATTTCTTATGCCCAGATAACTAATTCAGGTCTATGATACGTTTATTTACCAACTTCCTGAAATAAGTTTTCCATTGTTTAAGAATACTCCTAACAAAATGTACTGGTTGCCAATATCTTGGTGTAAATATGTAAAAGATGATAAATATATGAATGTGTTCTATCCCTTTAAGCATCTTCTGATATCTTATTGAATGCCATGCTACAGTCATGGATGTTGGACTGTCCTTTTCAGTTAAGGAAATATTTATTAATATATTTGGAAATATTAAGGAAATGTATTTGACTAATAGCAGTTATTAGTTTGTGAGACTCTCACTTCCTTTTTCTAAACTGGCTATTCAGTGTGTGTCAGATTATTATTTTATGAATTATTGTTTGAACTGAAAATGGGATTTGGACTAACTACACAGTGTGGCCATCCTATTTGACATCCAAGTTTGTAGTGTGGCATCACTGTGGATGCCCGTTATGGGCAATTGTCTGTGTGAGAAGGAAACAATGATTGTGATTTGAGTGCAAGACAGCCTTACTTGGCAGTTGAACAAAGAATATCGTGTGTAGGAGTCATGCAACTAGGACTGAATGGGTGGAGAAAGTTACTTCATGCACACTTGTGGTCTCACTTGTACAACAAAACTTTTTATTTTGGCTTCCCAGTCCATTTCCCAGTCAACCTCGTCAGGAGGAAAGGTTTAGTACATTTACTGACTCTTGTAGCCAACAGAGGAAGAGTTTACCATGTTCTTCTGCAAAAGCCCCATGACAGCACAGTACAGATGTGCCAGGTGGCAGACACTTCTCACCAACAGTGCTCCTGGCATGGGCGGGCCAGGCAAGCACAAGTGCATCTGGATCTGGGGACACCTGTTCTGCGCACGCAGTCCTGCTTCTCTGTCCCTGCTGCATTCGCCACAGATGAAAAAGTACCAGTTCTAGGACCAGTGCTCTCCAAAGCACAGATTGTTGTGAACATTCCTGTGGATAAAATTTGATTGCTGAATTGTTTTCAGTAATTAACCACAGAAGAACCATGAATACTGCCACAGTGAATTAAAGCAATACTGCTGGGGCGTTTGCTCTAGAAGGAGTGCTTTAGTGCTCAGAACTTCAAGAAAACAATGAAGACATAAACTCTTAGGCCTGGTAAGAGTTTCTGTATTTCAGAGCCATTAGGGGAGTTAACTGGTTACACATTAGTTGCCATCCCACTGTACAGACTGTTAATGCCCAAGAGATAGGTCTCAGTTCCCTCATCCAAAATGTTCTTTCTGCTCTCATGTCAACCGCTCCCATCTCCATCCTGCAGTAATGTTCATGGTTGCATTAGGATGCCTATATGCACCAGACTAAAACTACTTAACGTTTATTCAGAGTAACAAAATGGCAAATACTTGGATACTCTTCCCTCTTTTTCGCCTTGGTTCCTGTTGTGACATTCAGCAGAGCACCTATCAAAACCAGCTTGACATTCAGAAATTTTCTGTGGTGTGAGTATCTTGGTAGACATTCTTATGCTATTTCTGTTAAATTGCTATTGGTTTCCTCAAGCTAGTCATTCTTCTTTCAGTCTGAAAAGTTCTAACTTCTGTCACTGGAAAAATACTGAAAAGAAAAAAGGAACAAAAAAAAAATCCTTAAATCTGACTGGCAACCCCTAATGAGAAAAGAAAAAAAAAAAAAAACCTGTCATCTCATTCAGAAGGAAAAAAAAGCTAGGTTTTTTAAAGTTAAATAAATGCTTTCCCTAAACATGATCGCAGTTGACAAAATGCTGGATGTTTAGGTGGCAATTATAGCTCCTTCAGAGACTGTCAAACCTTGTCACAACACATGTTATAAATGAGGACAGATTTAGACATCCTTTCTGACAGTTATGTGTAGGATGTGGATGGTTGGCAGTTAAATTTCAAATGCAGGGAAATTTTCCTTCCAATAGATCTTTGCTTGTTTATTAAGAGGGAGTTACCGTGCACTGAATCTTGTATCTACCATGTGCAGCTTTTCATCCTTACAGCTTTTGACATTTCGCTTTAACTTTCTTTGTGACAGCCATCTGAACATTGTTTTAGGTAAAAAGTAACCTACGGTGCTCCGGAGATGTATGAAATTTTTAAAGCTCTTAGTGTTTTCATACTGAGATTAGAGTAGGAAATGTGTCATATTATACATGGATGGATAGATAGCAAGAAAGAAAATAACAGAGACTGCAACAATACTGATTGAAGGGAGCAGCCTCACGATGCACACAGAAAATGGGATAACGCACTAGCCCACATTCATTGTGTGAGACACACAGAATGTTGATGAAATATTAGTAATAATAACTTGTCACAGAGCACAGTTCATGTGATGGTGAACTACCTGGGTGTCGATAAAGGCCAAACTGACATGAATTTCAAACTGTTTCTTATGTTATGAGGTCAAACAGCACGGGGAGAAGAGAGAGAAGAGGAATTGTACTACCACGGACAAGTCCTGGCTGGGTCAGACAGAACTTTCTTGGAAGCTCTGAAGGTGACTGCACTGGAGCAGCCTCAATAACACATTTTATGAGCGTAGCATAAGCCTTTCCAACTGCAATAGCCTCACTCTGCTAACCAGCACAGATAGTGACAAGCTTTGCATTCAGCCTTTCTGCAAGGGTCAATAAAGAGGTGAGAAAGGGAGAGGCAGCATCTCCTAGTTAGGTGATGTCCAGCATACATTGCATTGTATACAGCTAGTGGACAGAGGGGACCTATGGCTCCTTTATCTCCTGCTCCAAATTCTAATATTCCCTTCAAGCTCCTGGAAGCATCTCCTCCTGGAAGAAACTGGTAAGAGGAAAAATAAGTTAACCCATTTTGTAGTCCTCTCACACTTGAATACGGCAGGTTACAGACTAACTTTTATGAACAGTGGTGCACAAACCCCCAGTGAATTAGGTAAGTGTAATGCTAACATTCCAGAGAGATAGTAAAGAAGAAATGTCACCTATGATATCAGGACCTTGGGACTCTTCTCTTTAGCTATGGTAGCAGTTTAGCATAATGGAGTTATTCACATGCGTACTGTTAAGCGGATATTTGAGTAGTTTGCTGGACAGGGACCAAAGTGCTCATTGCGTTGGAGAACTGAACCCATAAACTGGAACACTGTGGGCAGCTATGCCTTTTGCAGAGCTGAAGTTTTTATACTTTCTATTTTCGTAAGTGTGACAGTATTATGTAACTAGCAGATAGATGAGCTTGTGTTCATTCCTAAAGATCATAAAATATTCAGAAATATTCATGAAATTCTAGCTTGAGTAATACAGCTCAAGCCCTTGAATTCTGAATGGGTAGCTCTCCTGTTTCTGTCTGGTTACAAACCATCCACTTAGCCCTAATGATATGCATCCAAATAAATGCTTGCTATTTTACAAATGTGAAAATAAATGTACTGTTTCTATGCTCCAAGACATCAGCATTTATTGCCTCATTTGGGAAAACAACAGACTTATTTGGTTCATTTACACTCTATTCAAATACTGTGTTGAGAACAGGGACTGGCATCTTGCATCTTGGAGCTCTTTGTGAATAGGGCTGTATGTTGCCAGGCATCTTCCCTTCTATTTACTTGTATGAAAAAAACTTAAGGGGTAAAAGATTACAGGATAGCTCAGGTATACATAATTTATTTGCCCATAAACTACTGAAATTTATCATATCATCAATTTTTTAATTATTTGTTCAGTTACTTACTGAGATGAGGTTTTATGTCTCTTCTTGACTTTAGAGGTTGATTTATGACGTGTGAATAAATTCTACCTGACAGTGTCTCTCCTTCTCAATCATTTAACCAACAAAACCTTTCTGGTAATAAAATATTATAAAATGTTTGCCTATTTGAGAACTACTTTTGAGTATTTTTGACTTTAAGGAAATGTCATATTTGCTTGTATGCATTCAGAATAAAAAAAGAATTAGCTACTTCAGAAGTAACCTTCATGCTATTGGTTTGTTATGGGAGTAGACCACCTAGGTACAGGCCTACCTTTAGGCAATAATTCTGATTGTGATGGAGCCTATCAGAAAATTAAAAGCACCAACAATTTCAGCCCTTTTTATTGTATGCAAACAGATCTTTGGGATTATAATTGCTTGAGGTTTTGTCAGACTTGTTCTCCTATTTGTATTCACATATTTCTAATTACAAGAAAAAATTAAAGATTCTCCCCCATAGGAATAAAGTAAGCAATGTATTCTCAGGTAACATTTTAAGTGAGCCATTGACCAAACTCAAGAAAAATTAAAATGCAATAGCAAAACATCCATGTTTAGCTGGAAGCACTTTAAATCTCCTTTCAATAAATAGCTTTCCTTCAGGGAAAATACATCTTTCAATGCTCAGTAATATAGGTACTTCTAAACTCCACCTGTTCAAAATCCTGACCTCCAAATTCTTACATTAAAGACACTTACATGTCCTAGATAATGGCACTGCCTTTGATGCTGGGGAGGGGAAAGGCTATTGTGCCATTCTGTCACTATTTCTGCTCTTAGTGTCGGAGTGGTGACAGGGGCCATCTGGATCAAAACAGTGTTCTTCAATGAGAAGGAGAAATTTAACCCATGTGGGCACAAGTTCCTTGAAGTCAGTGCTCAAGTAAGTATCTATCTGGAAGCCCTGTCCCATTGTCAGGGTGCTGTCAACCTTACTGCCCCTGCCTGCCCTCCCCTAGGGCTTACCGCAGCCTGCCCAGGACCCCATTTCAGCTCTCCCCAGGTCTGTCAGTCCCTGCCCCAGCAAGCCGGTAAGATGCAGTGCTGCCACAGCCCTGCCCTGCCACCCCCCAGGGATGCCCGTAGTCCCAGCCCCAGGGAGACCTTGGCCCATATATCTGGAAGCTGCCCTCCATGAGGTAAAGGAATCTGAAAGGTGAAGAACCATCAGCATGAGGAATCCCATCCCCAGCAATCGCATCTGCTCTCTGGCAAGCTCTACATGAATTAAATTGTGAAACCAGAGAAAAAAATGACTAGGTCTAAAGTGGCTGTATTTCACTGAAGTCAGACAGAAAAACATGTAAATGTGGATTTAGGTACTTAATTCTGTGTACCTGTATCTGAATGGATATTGAAGAAATGACTGTTAACATTTCTCCCTTCAGCTGCCCACAGCTGGGATTAGACGTTGCTTTGTATTTCAGTTCCTCAGTCTACCATTAAAAACTACCTGCAATTGCTGATAATCTGCTGCTTCATCACTGGCCCAAAAAGTCCACAGGACAGTTGTAAGATATTCATGCCCAGTACACAATCAAACCCTGATGAGTTGCTTGTTAGTTTTCTTCAGGATCTGGGTGAAAATAAAACAGTTATTCCTTATCTGAGCAGTGTATTGGGACAGGTTGAAATGTTAAACATAACATGATGCTAGGTGATCTCAGTTAGAAGGCAAAGAGCAACAGAGAAGACATCAGAAAAACATATTTGTGGTTTGGTTTTAGACAGAACAACAGGAAAAAAGCAAACTCATTGGACCTAATGATTGCCAAAGATAACTATTTTTGAATTGTTCTGTTCCATCATTGTCTGAAGAGTCTCAAGCAGACCTAACATATTCTGGATATTTTTAGAGGGACTATTATTGATCACTTTTTCATTAATAATCAGAAGTAGCCACCAGTCAATAATATGAGGAAGCACTGAGATGCTAAACCTGATACCAATCCTCAGTTTCTGCTAAAAACTAATTTTCTGCTTTCAGAATCCCAGTGCACAGACCAAACTAATCCTCATTCAGACAATTTTATTGGCACTGGGGTTCTGATGGGGTTCTAAATGAAATTATTTTTCCATGGACTGCTAATTTCCCATTCTTTATCATCCAGCAAGGAACAATGCTTCATCATTCTGTTTCAGCAGCGCTGACAGTATTTAGCTTGGTACTAGAACCTGCCAGACATCAGCCATGGGTACAGGCACCGACGCAGAAGTATAAATAATGACAATTTTTATAGGCTACAATAGTGAAAAAAACTTTTTAGTTCAGGATTACCAAATGTTTGGCCATCACTGACCAGTACAATCCAAACTTTTCAAGACCAAATGGGTCTGAGTCATTATCATGAAGTAGTTTCTTCATAGATTCTTCTATTATGCCAAGAACTGTCTGTATTCTGAAATTTTAATGGTATCATACTATCAGAATGTAAAAATAAAACAACTATAAAACAAAGGTGCAAATAACTTTGTAAGGATTTGGCAATTGGCCAAAATATGGCTTGCTAGAAAATGGACAAATCTCCTTTGTATCCTAGTCAAGAAATTGTACAAATCCAGACTTATTTGGGAAGCTGTGGAGGGAAAACCTGAGGACTGGAGTGCTTTGATTTTCTCTCATATGTATGCCACTGACAAATAAGTAAGATAATTGTTATATTTAGCTATAACTTTGACAGTATACATGACATATAGGCTGAACAGTCACATAGAAAAATGGATGTATTGGGTTTTTAGAAATCACAGTAAATAAATAGAAACTTTCCAATCAATAATATGAAACTTTGCAGGTGAGTTGAAGATATTCTGGAATGTTAGTGAGAGTGATTACTGAAGTTGCATGGTTGTATTCCTCAAGAAAAAAAAGCATAACAGTTGTTTTATTTGAACAGGCTTACACAAACAGGTGTGTGTGTATGTGTGTTAAATGAATTCTGTAACAAATAACGCTACTACTATTTTATTAGTCTTACTTTTCAAAAGACCTGAATATTCTCTAGTAGCCATATTGCATGCAGAAAATATTTAGGGCAGAGATCGTAGTTCCTGTGTCTTACATACAAAGAGAAAAATATAGAAGAAACATGCTTTGTCTCCTTTTCTTCTTATGTAATCCTAGCACTGTGACTTGGTGGAATAGGAAGAGTTTCAAAGGTTATGTACATGTTTGTTATACTCCTGAATTCCTTTTTTCTAGGAAAAAGACTGTAGGAAGCTGAGATAAAATTTCTCACTTTGTGCCGAGAGAGAGAGACACATACACACTCTCTTTCCAGCTCTCAGCTGTAACTTTGTACGTATCTGTATGTGCATGGCTAAATATTATAAATACATGCATATATACTTATGCAGAAATACTACATATATACACATATATGATATACCTATATGACAGAGAGCATATATATTATATATTATGTGTGCATATATATGATATCTATTATAAATTTGATACATATATATAACTTTATGTTGTACTGCATAATTCTTTAATAATCATTAGCACAAAAAAAAAGTAAGCCTCCAAAATCTGGAATATTTTACTCATACAGAATAGTTGGTACTCAGCGAACAAGTACATTCTTCTCTTCGGAATACAAAACATTGTGTGAAATCTTTCAGAAACTGGGCATTCATGCAGTACAGCGATTATGTGTGACCTCTACAAAGTTATTCAGTTATGTGCAAAAGAAATAGTATGCTGATGAAACTTAAAAGTGGGCTTCTAGTCAGCAACATTTCCTGACTTTCTTTACCTGAGAGATAATAATTATGGGAAACAACCAGAAAAGAAAGAATGAAACACAGAGGAGGACACAAAAAGTTGGAGCAGAATATTTACAATAGGCTAATTATTAATGGGATTTTTTTTTTGTAAAAGACATTCCTCATTAATTCCCATTTATGACTTTCCCCTGAAATAATTTTGGCCATTCACAGATTTTTCAGGAGCCTATCAATGTTTCTAAATGTATTAGTATTGCATTAGTATTGTCAGTGGCCACTTCACCATGTAGTGGTAAAATTGCAAAACACTGCAATTTTAGAAAGAATATCCATTTGATAGTCTTGAACACAATAGATCACCTTGGTGGCATATGCGTTTGTAAGTAGAAATTAACTTTACAAATCCAGAATTTCTGTAAGAGTAGACATGTCTGCCCTTGGTGGAATGTAAATGAGATGGGCTTTTTTCTGTCAACTTGACTGATAAAAATTCCCCTGTAAGGCTTCATATAATAAAAAGAAACCTTGTACAGAATGAATGTAAGACAGCAGACACCACCTAATCCCACCTAATCCATCCCACCTAATTTTTATCCCTTACATTTGAGTGAAGAGTTGTTCCCTGGAGGTATTTCTCTCTATTGCCGGAATAGGGGGCTCTGGGTAATACAATCACCCAAGCTAGGGCAAGCGAGTTTCCCATCTTGTGTGAAAGGAGGATGCCAATACAGATTGCTGTTTGTGGGATGCATCTGCTGGAGAATGCTGATACTGTGTGATAGAGAAAGAAACATTTTNTAATTGTTATATTTAGCTATAACTTTGACAGTATACATGACATATAGGCTGAACAGTCACATAGAAAAATGGATGTATTGGGTTTTTAGAAATCACAGTAAATAAATAGAAACTTTCCAATCAATAATATGAAACTTTGCAGGTGAGTTGAAGATATTCTGGAATGTTAGTGAGAGTGATTACTGAAGTTGCATGGTTGTATTCCTCAAGAAAAAAAAGCATAACAGTTGTTTTATTTGAACAGGCTTACACAAACAGGTGTGTGTGTATGTGTGTTAAATGAATTCTGTAACAAATAACGCTACTACTATTTTATTAGTCTTACTTTTCAAAAGACCTGAATATTCTCTAGTAGCCATATTGCATGCAGAAAATATTTAGGGCAGAGATCGTAGTTCCTGTGTCTTACATACAAAGAGAAAAATATAGAAGAAACATGCTTTGTCTCCTTTTCTTCTTATGTAATCCTAGCACTGTGACTCGGTGGAATAGGAAGAGTTTCAAAGGTTATGTACATGTTTGTTATACTCCTGAATTCCTTTTTTTCTAGGAAAAAGACTGTAGGAAGCTGAGATAAAATTTCTCACTTTGTGCCGAGAGAGAGAGACACATACACGCTCTCTTTCCAGCTCTCAGCTGTAACTTTGTATGTATCTGTATGTGCATGGCTAAATATTATAAATACATGCATATATACTTATGCAGAAATACTACATATATACACATATATGATATACCTATATGACAGAGAGCATATATATTATATATTATGTGTGCATATATATGATATCTATTATAAATTTGATACATATATATAACTTTATGTTGTACTGCATAATTCTTTAATAATCATTAGCACAAAAAAAAAGTAAGCCTCCAAAATCTGGAATATTTTACTCATACAGAATAGTTGGTACTCAGCGAACAAGTACATTCTTCTCTTCGGAATACAAAACATTGTGTGAAATCTTTCAGAAACTGGGCATTCATGCGGTACAGCGATTATGTGTGACCTCTACAAAGTTATTCAGTTATGTGCAAAAGAAATAGTATGCTGATGAAACTTAAAAGTGGGCTTCTAGTCAGCAACATTTCCTGACTTTCTTTACCTGAGAGATAATAATTATGGGAAACAACCAGAAAAGAAAGAATGAAACACAGAGGAGGACACAAAAAGTTGGAGCAGAATATTTACAATAGGCTAATTATTAATGGGATTTTTTTTTTGTAAAAGACATTCCTCATTAATTCCCATTTATGACTTTCCCCTGAAATAATTTTGGCCATTCACAGATTTTTCAGGAGCCTATCAATGTTTCTAAATGTATTAGTATTGCATTAGTATTGTCAGTGGCCACTTCACCATGTAGTGGTAAAATTGCAAAACACTGCAATTTTAGAAAGAATATCCATTTGATAGTCTTGAACACAATAGATCACCTTGGTGGCATATGCGTTTGTAAGTAGAAATTAACTTTACAAATCCAGAATTTCTGTAAGAGTAGACATGTCTGCCCTTGGTGGAATGTAAATGAGATGGGCTTTTTTCTGTCAACTTGACTGATAAAAATTCCCCTGTAAGGCTTCATATAATAAAAAGAAACCTTGTACAGAATGAATGTAAGACAGCAGACACCACCTAATCCCACCTAATCCATCCCACCTAATTTTTATCCCTTACATTTGAGTGAAGAGTTGTTCCCTGGAGGTATTTCTCTCTATTGCCGGAATAGGGGGCTCTGGGTAATACAATCACCCAAGCTAGGGCAAGCGAGTTTCCCATCTTGTGTGAAAGGAGGATGCCAATACAGATTGCTGTTTGTGGGATGCATCTGCTGGAGAATGCTGATACTGTGTGATAGAGAAAGAAACATTTTTTGACATTCATTTGAGATGGAAAGGCTTGATGCTGCAGGCAACAAGGCATCAGGAGTTTAGGAGGCTTGGACAAGTACTAATGATGCTTTGCACCTCATGTGATTGCAAGTTTAGCACGTCGCCTTCCTCCTGCGTGATGAGTGCCTGCTGTGAGGTGCTGAGCAACCTCAAACCTCATTAAAGTCATTGGATAGAGCCCTGAGCTATCTCATGAGATGAAGGTGCACTATTTATACTCTGAGAACATATGCATACCGTACTATTAGTGCTAATATTTTCGTCAGAACACTTTTTTAAAGCAAAATGTGAGAACATTTGTGGGCAGTAATCACAAAACAGGGCTGACAGCTCCTTCCTTCTCTTACTCAGTCACAAACGTTTTTCCTTTCAACAGATTATGAAATGTGAATGGAACTGGCCATTTTCAGGAACTAATGTTATTTGGTTGATAACAGGTGAATACCAAGAAGGAGCTGACAAGTTTATTGACAAGTAGGAACTGATAATAACAGGGTGCCTACAGCCCTACCTTAAATTGAAAGAGGAGCTACGCAGCCTGACGGTAATACCTGTGAGCAGGGAGCACATAATGCATTTGCAAAAGTTCATAAAAGACAAGGGGGACTAAGCCCCTTTCTTCCATCACCACCTGCCCTGAGTTAGAAGTCATTTTTTATTTCACCAATAGCCTTCCGTAGTCACAGAATATTTTAATGTTAATATCAAATGTTATTACAAAACTATCCTATGTCTGTGTGATTATTTGTTTAACAGTGGAGTGGCCACGACAACGGCATCTATCAACCAACATATACAGCATAGGTCACCTACTCCAGCCAGAAAAGCCAAGACTAAGTCAATGTCCTGCACACGGCTGAGAACTGTGCAGGAAAAGCTCTCTTTCCATGGACACGCTGGTCATACTGCCCTGGTACTAAGCTGTGGGCTCTCAGGCAAGAAAAACTACTGAATATTGACATTTCAGAACAAGAAGTAAGAAATCATGGGAAAGAATAATAATGTCACCAAACTGTTTCGTCCCCCTCACTCAGAAAATTACTTGCTCAGATATTCACACAGAGCTTCTGCCTTTTCTGCATCACAACTCTGTCATCACTACCAAGTGTAGGATAATAAAAAAACCAAAGGATAAAGCAGAAAGCTGAAAAAAAATCCTACTTGATGAATCATTATAGTGAGAAAGACTAATGTAATTTCAGGCTCACTCCTTCACTCAGAATCACATATTATTTGCTAACGCAGTTAATTGTAATAAGCACATGATAAAACCAAGTGCAATCGTCCACCTGAACAAGCATGATCTGGTCAGGTTTAATGACAGGATTGTTCCTCAGAGAGTTCCTCTTCTCAACTTAAACACAGCGTTTTTAAAAGAGTAGTTCAGTTAGGAAAAAAAAAAATTCACCTATAACATTCTTCGCCTTCTAACAGTGATTATGAGCAACAAATGAGACATACCAGGTGCAAAGTCCAGACCTTTTATTTCTATAATTATTAAGACTAATGCATCTGGAATTTTGTAAGCTAGATGTATTTATGGTCTGTGGGCAGTTCTTGATATAGTTATGATTTATCCTTGTTTGGATAAAATCAATTTTCTGTTCAGGGTAAGAGAAGGAATACTTCAATGCCTGCTAACTTAGTAATGGCAAAGAATAGAAACTACCTTCCAAAGTGTGGACCAGCATGACAAGGCTGAAAAAGGTGCTCAGTCCTGTGAGATGAGATCTGTACAATGAGGTGTGAATGCAAATGCACTCCTTTGGTGGAACTGTATGTCATCTACCAGGAAGAAACAAGGACATTAGAAAATAAAGGGGACAGCAAGAAAACACTGGGAATATATAAACAGAGCATAGAGTGACAGAGCTTGCTGCTCAGCCTGAGTAAGACTCCGGATAAGACAACTGCTGGAGTCTACTGCCAGATGACTTCAGGAAAGGCACCTGGTGCAGAACGAGCAAAGGACAAGGTCAGAGATCAGAGCAGGGTTAGGACAAATTTACAAAATTTGGCATCTCAGCAGCAGAAAAAATTGGAAAGGATGCAGGGAAAAAGCAGGACAGACCACAACAGTCAGAGGATCAGGAGTTTAGGATCAGGACAAAAGATGCCTGATTGGGACTTAGACCTTGATTCAGGATCAAGAGTGAAGGGCAGTACAGGAAAGCAAGGACAGGGCTCAGCTTCAGCTCCAGTTAGTCCAAAGGGAGAGCGTTCAGTAGACATCCAAGCCCTGCACTTTGATCCCCTTTTTTGTAAGAATGATTGCAAGTTCTGCACAGTTCACCGCAGCATTAGGGGGCACTTCAAAACCTGTGCTTAGTGTGAGTGAAAGAACCACCTTGGGGGCACAGTGCTGCTGCAGGCCAGTTGTGCAGATGTTTGGTATTACGGTAAGCAGCCCAGTCTGATCACTCATTTCATGACTTACTGCACTCAAGGAAACAAGACTTCTTTATATTCTCTGCATACAAATAAGTCAGGATTGAAAAACACTTGACTCTGTCATGTTTCTGAGAAATAGCTCACAAATTTCCAAATATTGGCTAACCACTGGCACCAAAAAAAAAAAAAAAAANAAAAAAAAGGTAATAACATGTTTAATTTTGGTCACCTGAATAGTCCTATCAAATGTAGCTATATGTACACATTCCTGAAAGTCCAGGCACTGAAAGAGCTAATCACACATTAAATTTTTTCCAGTGTGCAGGAAATATATTTAAGTATCAATAAACTATTCTTTCTTTTAATGTTAGTACAAAAATCCTTATTATCTTTAAAATGTTGGCATCTGTGTTGATTTATTTAGATTGCCTACTTCTGTAGCAGTTAAGTGGGTATTTACAAATTGCATAAAACTGTCTGATCAGCTAAACTGATCTTTTTTTTCAGGGAAAAAGCAAATGTTTTCTGTAAACAAAATTGACAATTATACCCCATTTGAAACATGCAAAATTTTAATGTTTATGAGCCACTGAGCAAGATACTTACTAAAAGGCTAGCAGTCTTACCCAAAAGAAGACCTTTCAACTAATTCTCAGGCAAACTAACAGACATCACAAATAAGTTGCACCCCTTTACCCCCACCAAATTTTGATGTTTTTCTTAGAGAAGACAAATCTTAAAATTTTAGAGGACTTAGTAAAATACAAACATTTGCAATAGCAGATATTCTTGTAAGCATTAATACATATATAAAGCATGCATTGAGAATTGCACAACACTGTCTAGAAGGACCATGTTTTTTAGGGATGTAGTGCATGGATGATCCGTGCAACATGCTAGGTATCAAGTCTATTAATTCAATTTAAAAAAAAGAAGTGATCTGAAGCATCAAAAGGATCTAGCCCTGTGACAGATGGAACGCAGCTGGTACTGATTGCTGCAGAGAAGTACTGCATGACCTGAACTTCTCCAAACTTTGAATATAAGCAGAGCCATGAGTTCCATTGAAAACGGGACAGGAACTTAAGGAACAGACACCAGCAGCATTTTGGGGTGTTTATTCGTCTCACTCAGCAAGTAGGTGGCTGCCTCCTTGAACTTCAAGCTGAATTTAAGAATCATCTTGGTAAAGTACATTTTGTCAGTCTGCTCTGGATGTGACTAGAAGCATAGGTGTGTTGCAAGATTACACCCAAGAAGAATAATTGAAGCCTTTTGACTGACAGAGATAATGAAAAGGATTTGCTGTCCGGCAGTCAAGGAGCAGAAATACATCCAAAAGGACTGATAGTTTCAGCAAAGAGCTGGCATATAAATAATATCAACTAATGGGCCAGACCTAGCTTTTGTTCATTCCTCAATGGTTTTCACGGACAAGCGTTTACTTCCACCTTATTCACATCCACAAGTTAACAAGCACATGTACGCTGGGACTACAGCTTGGTCTTGTTAAATGTTGATGTTTTTGTGTTCATCTCCATAGGTTTCACAGTAGAAAGAAATGTTTTTTATGAACTGGATTGGAAAGGGACGTAGCTGAGTATCATCTCAATTTTAACAGCCACATAGTACAGAACATCCTACATGTTTTGTGTCCATATCATAGCGAGGGAATTGCTCATTGCTTGACAAGTCTTAAGTACTGCTTGATGAACTGTTATGCCTCAGTGTCTTTTTAATACTTAAGGTAGTTTCCAGTGAAGGCATGGAACTTACGAAAGCCAGTTTTCTACAGTATTAATGATACTAAAATACGTGTGAATGTGACAAATGGTTTACTGAATACTACAGTTTTGTACATATTAGTTTTTTTCATTGTTTTCAATATTTTCAGTGTTTCTATTTGACTGGTAAAAAAAGTAGAAAGAAATGTTTATGTTTTTTCTCCTAGTGCCTTCATTAGGCACTACCTTAAGAAAGGAACCATGGGGAAGACAATTTTTCTGTTCCAGTGTGGTTTCCAAAACCTTTTGTGGCCACCTAAAAAATGACTTTGCTGATATTCTGTGTGATAAATACACAAGATTTTTCCATTCAAAAATCCAGTTATTGTCAATTAGAGAGTATGTGAAGGGCATCATAGCCCTCATGGTCAGCAGACACCAGTTCACAGCGTGGCAGAGATGAAGCTGCAAGGATGATGCAAGTCTCTTTTTAGGGATTAAAATGTTTTCATGATTTCAGCACTGCATCTCAGGTTTTATAAATTCAGTTTATGAATTACAATGCAGGCATATCACATTCTCTTCTCATCCCTGTGACCTTTGGTAAATTTTTGTAGTAACTCAAAAAGACAGTGATAAAATGGGGAACGCTACATTTGAAACAAGAGCTACACATATTGACTCCAGCAAATCAGTGAAGTCTATAAATCAGTTTTTGGTCAGTAGGATTAGGAGTAGTTAATGCAGTAATGGAATAGCAGTACTAGATCCAGCAAAAGCAAGATAAGGGCTGCCTGAATATTCCCACCATGAACCACTTCAGTGTATTTATTAGTACTGAGCAGAAATGAGTAGGGCAAGTACCACAGTAACCAAACCATGCAGGTGTCTGAGTGATGCCTGTTATTTTCCAGTATAAATCCAGGAGTTCCCAACATAGAATTAGAACGGTGACTACTCTTCTAGAATATAATTATAATGCTGATGCTTCCTTTGAGTAGACAGAAGAGTACATAATGAAACAAAAGCGTGTATCAGTTTGAAGTGTATCGATCCGTCAGAGAAACAGTGCTGTGCAATTTCATTAGCCAGCTTGGATTTAGATCTGTCACATGGCAGTCCACGAATTAACACAGAATCACAGAATGTTAGGGATTGGAAGGGACCTCGAAAGATCATCTAGTCCAATCCCCCTGCCGGAGCAGGAACACCTAGATCAGATCGCACAGGAACACATCCAGGCGGGCTTTGAATGTCTCCAGAGAAGGAGACCCACAACCTCTCTGGGCAGCCTGTTCCAGTGCTCTGTCACCCTCACTGGAAAGAAGTTGCTAACATTGCTAACATCTAGCAATACCACTGAAACTGATTCCCAAACTAAACATAAACCAAAACAAACTAATGAGTTTCCTCCCCAAGTTGAAACATACACAGACAGAGTTTTATTTCTAACTTTGAGAACTGAGATTTATTTTGAGGGTTGAAAACACACTGCTTGCCACACTTGAGTTTAATCTGTAGCATCCCTCAAGCAATCAATGACATTCAGGCCCATATTCCAAACTCTTTAAAAAAATGAGTAAAACACTGCATTAAATTTGTATGGAAATATATATATATATCAAATATATAAAAATACAAATTCCAAAGCCTTCAGGTGGGAGACAGCAAACAATTTTTTTGATTGCTTAGATTTCCAAGAACTAAACTGGAAGGGGAGAAATAAAAGGAGACAGTCCTTTCCCAAATAATAAAGAAATATACCCATCCATTTATATTAGAAATAAAAGCTGTTAGGGCAGATTCCACAGACTACAGTGCTTCATGTGCCACATAAAACAGCATCAGGAAAAGGGAATTCTGGAGACTGCTGGTCATTACCGAAGAAACCTAACGTGGGTTCAGAAATGTGGGCATCCTCTCGTTGGAGGCACTGAGAAATACCAAGACTGATAAAAAGACTGCAAGCAGAAAGCAGTGCTGGAGAAATGTGCTGTCATCTCAGGATGTGACAGCCCAAGGGAACAGACACACGTACCACGCCAGGACCACACAGCAGCTTGTACACTTGCTTCCTGGGGCGAACGCCAGAGACCCGCTGGCACCAGGGACCGTCCCCGGCGCGTGTCCCCGCTCCACCCCGCCGGGCCGCGCTGGGCTCTCCCGGGGCGCCGCAAGGCCGGGCCAAGCGCACCGCTCCCTGCGCTGACAGGGGGCAGCCAGGTGCTTCCGCTCCCCTGGGGGCTCTGCGACCTTGCCGTGGAAAAGGGCTGCAAGGGGCGCGAGATAACCGCCCGCCAGCCAGACCCCGCGGGGCTCCACCGCCTCCCTGCGGGGCTCAGGCCCAGCCCGGCGCAGCGGGGGTGTCATGCGGGCCCTGCCTTCCCAGCCCCGCGGCGAATTCCTGCCGGCCGCAGCCACCAGCACCCGCAGCGCCCCGAGGCGGAGCGGGGAAGCAGGGCCCAGGCAGGGCTCCGGCCACGGCCGCTACCCTCAGCGGGCCGCGCCCTCCGGGCGCCTCTGCGGCCGCAGCGCTGGACGACCCCGCCTGCGCCGGGCAGCCGGGCGCGGCAGCGGCAGTCTGTCAGCTTTCGTGCCCGAAACGCTCCCCGAGGAGCCTGCTTGCCCCTCCGCCTAGGCGAGGCGCCCCTCGGCTCAATCCCCACCGCGTCCCAGCCCGCCTCGCTTGGCCCCCAGCGGCCGCGGCGGGGAGCGCGGTGTAGCCCGGCGGCCGCCCGCCCCCCGCCACCCCCCCGCCGAGCCGAGCGGTTATTTTTAGTAAATCCTCTCCGCGTCGCCACGGGCTGCGATCGCGGCGCGCAGCCCCTCGCCAGCTGCCGCCGCCGCCCCGCCCCGCACGGCACAGGCTCTTTCTGCCGCCCGCCGGCGCAATGGCCCGCTAAGCCCCACGGCAGTCGCCGCCGCCGCAACTTTTCCTCTGCGCTCCGTTCCTTCCCCCGCCGCTCCGGTGGAAAATGGCAGTTGGGGGAAGGACTGGAACTTGCAGCCCGCGAGCGAAGAGATAAGGCGGAGGCGCGGGAAGGTGAGTGGTACCGGCCGGCTGCTGCTCCGCTCCCCTCCGCCCGGCAGCTAGCCCGGGGCCGTGGGGGCCGCCCGGCCGTTGTCCTTGGCTTGGCTGGGTGGATTTTTTTGGGACCTTTGGAAAGATTTCGGGAAGTTGGGCCGTGTCAGGGCGGGCAAGGTGGTGGTGGGTGGGGGGCGGCCGCCTCCCGGCAAGTTTTGTTTCGCGGGAGCGCGAGTTGAAGAGGAGTTTTCCGTGCGCCTGCCCTGCTGGGCGTGTTTGCTCGGCCCGGGAGGGGCGTCCCTCTGCCTAGGGGACGGTGCGGGCTCCCCACGGACGGCTGGGGAGCGGGGAAGCTGGAGGGCGGTGAGAGGAGCTGCCCCGTCGGGGCCGAACAGGTGGGAGCGGGCGCGGGCGGCGGGCAGCCCCCCTCAGGCACCGCCCCGGCGGGTGTCGGAGCTGCCTGGAGCGGGCGGGGCCGAGGGCAGGTACCGACGCATCCCTCCCATCCCATCCCATCCCGTCCCATCCCGGGTGCGCGGCTGGGATGTGTGCCCTGTGTTGTGGGGGGCAAAGCGGGTTGTGCATCCCGGCAGGGCAGCGCGCAGGTTAGAGTCGCTGGGAGTCGGATGGGTGGTTTTCTATAGGGTACAGTTGTTTTGACTCACCTGAAATCTCTGAATTTTGATTTAAAATTGAATATAATAGCAATCAGTAATCATTTATGCTTATCACTGTTACAGAAAAAAAAAACAACCCAGGTATTACATGTACTACACAGAATGCACATTCATCTTTGAAAGATTTATGCTGATCCCATGGCAGTTTGTATTTTTAAGTGCTCCAAAGAGGTCTAAAACCACTGTTGAGCTATGTGAGAATTTAAGAGGGGAGAAATGTTTAAAACAAGCTGAACATTGAGAAAGAAGTAGTGAAGTGAATTGTGGAGACCTTTTGACATATTAAAATGCATGAATGTTCTTTTCTGGTGCAAAAACTGCTGAGAGCTTCTGTCACAAACAACATAGAACTAGCACGGACACAAAAACCAAGGAATTTTGAACATCTTTCAACATTGTCAGCGTTAGTTCCTTGACATTTTGTTTTCTGTGACATAAGAATAGTTTAGTGAGTTATTCAAGATTTGATTTGCAAGCTCACAAAGGCCTGTCGGCTCTGCTTGTAACTCATGAACAAAAAAGGAAGGTATTTCCCATTAAAATTTTTCAAATGCTGTCTTCAGCCTCCCCTCTCTCATCTCCCTCCTCGCCTTGCTCCGCAACAGCTTCTCTAGATCTATTGAAATATTTAAAGCTATCTTTTCTTATTGAGTGTTTCTAAATTTTCTCTCATGTTCAATGCATTTCTGTATCAGTGGCCGCAGCCCATGTAAGTTTTGTACCCAGAATGCAGACTTGTTCAGAGAGAAATGCAGGCTTGTTCTCTGTCAAAATACCGGAGCGGTCTTGGAAGGCAGTTCTATCCCTTCATATACTTAAGCTGCATCGTTATTTGTATAAAATAGATAGGTCTCAATTATATATAACTTTCTACCAGCAATGATGCAAATAATACACTATTTTAACTCCTCTTTTTTGTTATGATGGCAGAGATGTGATCAAAAACATTGGGAAAAAACATATCATGGCCGTAGAGAAAAGCTGCAGTCAGTAGAATCATAGAATGATAGAA
>VZTO01007080.1:11246-26888 GCA_013400615.1 Syrrhaptes paradoxus
TTTTAGGGGGGGGGAGGGTTTGGGGTTTTTTGGGGGGGAGTGGGGGAGTTGGGTGGTTTTGGTTTTGTTTTTAAAGAGAACATTAAAGTGAGACATTCCCATGCTTACCAAACATCATGTAAATTCAAGTTAACCTGCACTTTGCAGTAACATCTACATTGTTAAGAAAAGAATCCTAGATGGAATGCTTACACCAACCTTACAAGAGACAAAGGTAAGCTCTTCCTTTTATCCATTGTATATATATGAGAGATAGAGATATACATAAGGTAACATCAGAACAGAAAGGCTTAGCCACAGTAATCATAGAATCATAGACTGTTTTGGGTTAGAAGGGACCTCAAAGATCATCAAGTTCCAACCCCCCTGACATGGGCAGGGACACCCTCCACTAGACCAAGTTGCTCAAAGCCTCATCCAGCCTGGCCTTGAACACCTCCAGGGATGGGGCATCCACAGCTTCCCTGGGCAACCTGTTCCAGTGCCTCACCACCCTCACAGTAAAATATTTCTTTCTAATATCTAATCTAAATCTACCCTCTTTCAGCTTAAAACCATTACCACTCATCGTATCCCTATACTCCCTGATCAAGCATTCCTCCCCATGATAATGATTCAAGAGTGATAAAACAGTACACATTCTCTCTTATCCATGTCCCTGCCTAATATTTTTAGCACTAACTACTCAACTACTGCAATGTCAGAATGCACACACACCACCATATCCATGAAAAAAGCAAGTTTTAAAAAACATTAATAGCATTTTGTAGGGAAAAAAATTTAAAAAGATCCTACTACGAATAGCACTACACTCAATATAACGAACACCTGTTCTGTAAAATACTTTGCAGAAGTCTCTTTTAGAAATTTGTAAACAAAAAAAAAAAATCAGATTTTCAGGTTCAGTGCTACAGAGAAATTGTTCAGTTTAGCTGCATGAAATAACAATTATTTCTTCAAAAAACTAGTCTTCATGTTAATACTCACTTCTCAAAGAGTAGGTGCATAAACAAATAGTCATACACATTGTACCCAGAAGATTTACATTTAGTTTATTAAAAACTGCTTTGGTTCCCCTTCCTGAAAGGACAGCATTCACATTATTTTTAAGATCAGCTATATTTAAAAGTCAGCTGGGTTCCTTGTAGTGTTTGACAGCACATGTCAGCTCTTCACTACAAAATTAATTTAGTGTAAATGACCTTGAAAAGGCCAATACAACATTGAAGCTATGGGTTTGGTGTAATATCAGACTGTTTTCCCTTTTCTCATTTCAACAGTACTATATTACATCAATAAAATATTTGCACCTAGATATATTTTTCCCCCTTGAGGCCCATATTTAGCTACAGAATATCTCGGTGGTAGAATATCCAAGGCCTTCTAAGATGAAATATATTTAGTAAGAGCTATTTTATATAGCAAAACAGAAGTACAGACACCGCTGCCATAATGGTGCTATTTAAGATTGTTTATACTTCAGCTGAAGTGCTAGGGCTTATAAACCCTCAGGGATGCTAGCCAGGGACTACAGTTCTCATTCATGGTAGTCCTAAGGGACTGTAAGAATAAAAACTAAACAGGCAAAATCGCTATGTCCTAAAAGTATCTTTTATCTGATCTTAAGATCAGTAAACCTCATTTTATGGTGACATCCAACAAATTCTAAGTACTCAAAACACTAGAAACTCAAATACAAGCTTAGATTTCCTGAACGTGGGACCCACCCCAAGAGCGGCTAGAAATGTCAATGTCTAGCCTAATCCTTTAGCGTCCATGGTGTTTGTTGTGTAGAATCATAAAGGAAAGGACAAAAAGCCTTCACCTAAAATTTCACCCTCTCTTATTTTTCAGTTACCTTAAGGAGAGAAGACTGCAATGAAGTTTCACAAGGGGCATGATTTACTAATCCAATAAATCCACCTTCTGCCTTAACAATTGCTTCCTCATCAAAACCATCAGGTGATGAAAAAAATTTTTTTTCTTTTTATTTTTGGCAATATTTGACTACAACTCTCTCATAAGACAACAGCCTCACCCCTGTGACTTGTACTTGAGGGAAGACAGAAGCTGTGATCTATGGACAGGGAATACAAACAGCAAATTGGTTTCCCCAGCTTCAGAGCACCAGGAAAATACACCTCCAGGGGTAATCCCACCGAGCAGTATCAATAGCCATTAGAAAAAGAAAAAAAAGGTGGACACCAAGCTGTTTTGGGATATCTGACATTTAGGAAAAACGTCATTACTAAATGTTAGAAAGTAACCCTTTCTTGACAGCCTTCTTGCCTCCTCACAGAAACCTAACTCTTAAAAAAAAAAAAAAAGAGAAACAAAGCTTGTTGTTTTGAAGCAATAATCCTACAATTTAAGCTGTGCAAGTGCTCAACACTTCAGAAAATTCCATATGGAACAATTAAAATAAATCTTAGCATTGAGAAGCTAATCAGAAAGTTAATCATGTAGAAGGGCAGATCCCAAAACATGGTTTATGCTTAAAAAAAGAGACAAACAAAACCCTACTACTACCTGATGTTGCACATCTGTCAAAATGCAGCTGAACCACTAGAGCCATATAACACTGAAGGATGGTTCTATAGGTCACAACAGAATTTCATTACATGTTTCATGTATTAAAAATATAATTCTAAAAATAATATCTGCGTACAAGGTGGCTGCTAAGGAGACACTGAATCACTGCCTGTAAGTACTGGAGTTTTCCTGGTGCCTCTTTGGCATATCGGTATTAGCAATTAGTTTGTTTCCTTTAGCTTCCTGGTATTCTCACAACAAGAACAATCAAAGCATTACCTCTTAAAAAGGATCATTTGCATTGCTCTTCTATGTTAAAGGTTACTTGGCCTAAAATGGCTTCATAAAGAAGCCAGCTGGTCCTAGGTGAAAACCCTGGAGATGAAATAGAGAACCTGTTTGAATCCTGCAAGCAGAAAGAGAACAACTAACTGCTTTTCGTGAGGCAGCAGGACTGCCAATTTATTGAAAACAGTGTTGATTCCTCATAGGAGAGTAGGTCCAAGGAAAAGAAAGTTAATTTATGAGCTCACCAAAGAAGGAGGAACTGGACTAACTGTACACTTTGGTGGTGAGGCATTCTGCTGAGCATGCTCAGTGCAGCAGTCATTCATTGCCGTCCCTTTCCCCAATAAACACGTTAACAGAACAGAGAAGGGACCAGAACCCATGCAACAGGCCCACCTGCCCTTCTTCACTTCCACCCATTGGTTTTGTACATGCAAAAGGCAGAAAAGCAATCTGTCAGGTGAAAGGACAAATAATTTTGACTACCCCTCATCACGCAGAGCAGACTGCACAAGGAAGATGACCTGAACCAAATAAGTTCCCAAATGTGTTAGTTAATAGAGCAATAACCTACTTAAGCTACATTACTGCTGCCTTGTCTTTCTGCAGCGTCCAAAAAAATGCAACAGTGCAGAAGAGATGGAGCATCTACAGGAAATAAATCTGACCTACCCACGTTCACCTAGCAATCAGATGCACCAGAAATTTTAAATCAGATCTCCTCGGATCTTTTAAAGGACTTCTTTCACACATCATACTTTCTGCTCAGCTCAGAATAAAACTTCTTTTTCCTCATCAAAAGCCAAGTGAAAAAATAAAGACAAATTTCCTCCTGCTCTGCCCCCCTAAATTTCTACAGTCTTGCTACAAGCAAGATAGGCACTGGACACACTTAAAGAATAACTGGAAAGCACCTAGAATAAGAAATCATGGAACCTTCCAGAAAGCTGTTAAGGAAGATGCAATGTGAATCAATGGGCTAATGGATTAATCTTCTCAAATTCATGAAATAAAATAATAAAACAAACAGTGCCAGAACAACCCTCTACTATTTTATGCAACAGGATTATTCAGCTGTTTGTTCATTAAACAACATAAGGATTGTAGGCATTTCTACCACAGGATCCAGTCCAAGTTTCACTAACTTTGATAGCCCTGGATCAAGCTCATGGTAAACATCCAGTGTAAATTCAATCCTATAAACAAATGTCCACATAGATTCAGCTCTACAAACATTTAAACAGATGCTTTACTGTTATTATTTTAATAGAACATTACATACGCATATGAATCTTTCCAGCCCATCAATTCCCAGCTGCTGAGGCAGGCATGACTTAGAAGAAAGAGCATTAGCTTCAGAGCACATCAGAGACCAGGTCAATCAATTCCTACAGTCTGGCCTGGCTGGGCTTCTCACCAGCACCACTGGAGCAGGTGGCAGATGAAAGGAGGCAGCAGCAGCCAGTAGGAGAGGGAAAAGCTGAACTAAGAGGAATGAGGTGATGGTGGGAGTAGCAAGGCCCACGTACAAACAAAAGTAAGGAACTCTGTCACAACCCACCACTTCAGCAAGGAGACACCATCTTTTGAACCCGCTATGGGCAGGCAGCTTCTCTGCTGCATGGAACACAGACTGCCTACCTCCGCATGCAAGAGCCTTCCCACAGTCCTCATGTGACCCGTCGCCTCCTCTGCTGCTGCAATGAGGTTCACATCTCCCAGGAGTTATTAGCCAGTTACAGCCATTACTAGATTTTAAAACTGGTATATCTGTGCTCTTTCAAACTGCTCCTTCAATGAGGATTGCAGCTCCAACATAATCCCTGAGAGACATGCATTTTTCTTTTTCAGATTTTTCCTTAAAATTATTTTTGACATTATGACTACAAAAAATGTGCATGCACGCATGTAAGTCTTTACAATAGTTTGGCAGTGCACCCAATATTGACATGCGACAATATTGTTTCCCGGTACTCTGTCAGTTCTCTGCTGCAGGGTTCACCTTTTGTGGTGGGCGTTGTGGAAGCCTAAAACAATTGATTCTGGTTCATACCCAAGATTGAGGTAATAATAAAAATTAACCAGAAAGGGATGTAGTTCTGGCTATGGATTGATTCTGTGGTCTTTTTTCCACATAGAAAGACCCCAAAAGTAAAAACTGTAAATAACACTCTCTGCTTCAGAGTTATCCTGCTCATTCCAATCTATTACTCTTCTTATTACACTGTTCAAAGGTAATTTTGGGAGGTAGGGCCCATCAGTCGACCTCTGCCTTCAACTTGAAAGATGGTACACTTTCACAAAAACAAAAGGCATTTAGTCTTTTCTTGAGACTTTGTTTAAAGCTAGACAATTTAGCCTTAAGAGCAACTTCATCATTATTGTTTCTACATGCTTTGATTACATATGATACCCAGGGAACAAAATCATGCCACATTTGAAAACCATTCTTTAAAGGTAAGAGGGTCCTGAACATCAGGTTTGACAAAAAGAAGGTAACCTGAATCCATTGTGTTCTTTCCTTCGTCTAAGGTGACAGGAGAAGTTACAGAGCGTGTGAAACTTTTTACAACAGTACATACCCCTTGTTAATCTCACATGCTCCAAGTCTTCAATAAGAAAAAAAAAACCCTAGGGAAGTTATTAGTTTCAAATAAAAGGAAGAGGTGTCCATGTACCTCAAAATAACCTACAGCACCAGCATACCACCATGCCAGCTCTGAACTGGATGCAGGACAGAACTAAACATTACTGAAGAAAAACTCCTTTACAGTCTTTTTCCTTTGGGACTATCTGTCATGCAGTTCTATGTATTTACTCTGGGACGAAAGACGGTGGTTGCTGTCTCATTTCCCAGAGAAGCTAGTTGCTTCTGTGTCTTCATGTACCATATAGGAAGGTAAGAGTATATTAACATTCTCACAAGCATAAAGGCAAAAAGTCGACACAAAATCAAGGCCATACACATTCATCTTACAATTCAATCACCAAAATCAATGTCCCCCACCAAAAAAAAGAAAACAAAAATAATCTAAATTCATAACAGTCTCATTAAATGAGTTCATATAGTAAGGGAATAGCCTCACCATGAAGAAAGCAATGCTTCGTATTTCAATAGTTTGAGCACAAATGCCATTTGGCAAGAGGCAAAAGTCAAGTGATTTTCCAGCTATTTAAGCACAAAGCAGAGCTTCAAGCTAATTAATGCTGTATCAGACTAGCCAAATTCTAATAAATTTGTACAGTAAAGAGTGGAAGGGGCTCACATAAAACCATCACTGATCTAATAATATACGAACCTGTACTCTACAGTAAAGCTTTACAATGGAAACAGATCAAAATAACCCACCCTGCAGTTTTATACAAATAGACAGAAGCCCCTTTCAGACGGAACAAGGATGAAGCTCTTTGTACACAGGCTGACTTTGTAAATCCCACTGTGTTAATGGCATAAGAAAATAAGACTTGAACTACACATAGGAAAGGAGGATGTGTTCATCAAAAAAGTAAGCAATAAAGTCCCACAGAACTAAAAGAAATCACAAAGCCCTTCTTTAAAATAAACTTATGCTCTTGTACTGCCATTCATTTTGGCTGACCAGTTTATAACTGGTATTATTCTTCTCTAGAATGCCAAAATAAATCCATCTTATAGGTTGCTGAATTCCTTTCTGCAATCAGTTCTTTCTTTTGAAAAGCTGGTTCTGACTGGCAGCAAAAGACTGTGCAAATCAACATTAACATCAGCGATACTTGCTTCTTGATGACCATACCAATCAAATAAGCACAGATACCACTACTGAGAAGAAAATGCACAAACACTGCTTTTAAACAGATGTTGATTAATATTGGTCTTTCCTCCCAGAAATTGATTTTCTCCACCAATTAAATACTGTCCTGACAAATATAGTTCTAACTCTGCCCTGGAATTCATAACATTGACCTTAAGACCAGTTTCCTTTCCATTTCACCAAACCTATAGTCCTAACCCCAAAAACCCTTACTTGCATGGACAATCCCACCACTTCAATCTTCTTTTTTATCATCTTTATGTTGTCTCCTACTCTCCTTTTATGCAAGGAGGATTATCAAGAACATTTTCTTCTCAAAACTTCTCCTTAAAAAGCTTTCTTCTGCTGTGACACTTAAAGGAGACAACTCCATGGTAGCAGGAAAAGGGAAATGCTACAAGGGAGAAAAGTCTAGAGTCTACCCAAGCCGAATCATAGCTACAATATTACTCCTTTAACAAGTTGCTGACATTTATGTCGCTCCATGAGAGGAGAGTATTTAACTCAAGGCATATTTACTTGTAGGGAAGAGTTGGAGCTCATCACTAGGTACACTCACACTTAAAAAAAAAAAAAAATCCATCAGAACTGAATTTCATGTAGGTTTCATCAGCACCACAGACCTTGTCAAGTTTAACTGACTAAACTCCCAATATGCAAGTTCAAAAGAAACAGCAGATATGATCTTCAAGATCCAGGACTATCAACACTAGGTTAACAGAAAGGGAAAGGTCAGACACTTTCAACAAGAGGAAAATAAGCAGCAAGACAACAATATTTCATGACACAATTTCAGAAGATCACAGTTCTCGTTATAACATTGAACATCCTTTCTTTATCAATAAGAACAATACCATTACCTATTTGCAGAAGACTTCACAGTTTAGACAAACAAACACTGACTCAAGCATAACTTTACACTTCCAAATCTTACTGCTGACCTTCTACTAGCTGGTCCAAGGAGGAAATCTTCTTGGAGCCATCAATCGTGTAGATTGTTCTTACTCCCTGGGGCAGATTCACATTGTCAGACAGAGTTCGGGTAAGATCAGCCAGGAGAGCTTCAAAGGATCTAAACCGGTCAGGGGAGATAGCATATACAATCCCTTTGAAATACCGGTCTCCATTACGATAGAAACGAACTTTCTTGGCTTTTTTCTCAGAACTCAGGGTCTGTAGAGTACGGGTTCGGTAGAAGCTGCAGTGGGCACTGTGAGTAGGGCTAGGCAAACCATTTACCCGGGACCCTCTGCCATATCGCTGCGCTTTATCACGCTCGTCAAAATGCTCCAGCTCCATATCTCTCCCAAAGGACATCCTGAAGTGCAACCTAAGGGATACACACGAGAAGAGAAAAAGTTTAAGCTTAAACATTTTAAAGGAGGTCACGTTGAGGCTTCGCATTCTATACATGGCACTTAGAGGACTACTTCCCAGGTTAAGAAAAATGTTTGAATGAAACCATGCTACATTCACATGTTCATTTTACAGCTAACTCTCCTGCCAAGCCATAAAACCTAATTTAGAAGTTAGGCTTTCATATACCGTAGAAATGCCACTCATTAAACCAACTGCTAGCAATATGCAAACATTAAAAAGTGTTTGTTCAAATTCAGTAAGAACTCTGAAAATGACGTGACAAAGTTGAGCTACTGGAAAAAAATGAACAAACACATCAACCTTCTACTTTTTCTCATGTTATATTCAGGTGTTATGTGAATCCAGTCTACCTTCTAGACTGTTTGCCCCCACTAAACTGTTCCAGCTGTGACCTCAAGAGGTGCCATTTCAGAAGGGCAACCAGTCGCCAACAAATGAAAAATTAAGAACTACTCAGAGGAATAAATGTTGCAGGTTGGTGATGAGAATCAGGACTACCACTTGGTGGGTCAAGCCCACTGTTGAAAATCCTTGCGTATTCCAACCATTGGTTTCCCCACAGCCTAAACTTTGTAACAAATTACTTCAGCTGCCCTTATGCAAATACATTACATACTTTAAATCAACTTAAGTGCTCAAATGTCATTAAATTAAAAAAAGATTAGAGGGAGACAGGAAACTAGTATTTTTCAATGAGCAAGCTACTTTAGCACTCTATAAAATTTGCAAGACGTATTACTAACATCCTAGGCCTAATATTTAAATTAATTAAGTTTGACAGCTTCTTCTGCCTACAAAACTAGCACTGAAGGAATGATAAACTCAGTGTCAACGGGCAAATTACCAATTGTTGTCTCCCATGTTTGACAGTGACAAAAACCCATCAGATCTGAACAAAATGATCCTAGTTGTACAATATAGTTCACAGACATGGAACTTCACATGGTCTGAAAAGAAATCAAGGAGGCAGATATTCTTGTTCCTCTTACAACCAACACAAGACTAAATACAACAAACTGCACATTAATCTTCACAAATACAAGCAACAAATACGAAAAAAAGTATTTAGAATGATCAAAAGATCATTAGGTTGAAAACACATTTCTTTTAATTTAGGAGCCACCTAGATTTGCAGTTGCCTGCAGAACAGCAAAGCACAGTTAGTTTATTTATAGCACACATACACGGACCTAATTTAGAAGTGGTCCCTCTCATTGATTTCCAATAAAAAGAAAAAAAAAATAGCAAGCACAAGCTTTGCTGCAATCACTCATAATTGTGTGACCATTAAGATTAAAAAAAATATATTCAGGCCAGCTGTAAAAGAGTAGAAGGAAATACAGAAAGGCTTACGGACGCTCTTTAGCTTACAGAAGTTTGTACTAACCCAATGATTATAGAGATGGACCCTGATGCTGCAAAGATGTAGGGGATGCGCTCAACAACTTCTGAGAGCTGTTCACGTGCTTGACTAGAACAAGCACCCAAGGCTAACCACTGCAAATGTGGGGCCTCAGTGGAAACTATTTACCCTGCTTTGGTTACAGCTCCCCACTTATTTTGTTACATTGGCACAGGATCATGTGCTTATGTATATATGTAACATTTTTATTTGTAAATACTTTAAAGGTACCTAACATATATACAGTGCAGTGTATATACACACACATATAAAAGAAAAAGACTAATCTACATGTTTCATCCTCAGTATATGTACACACATACACTCCACTTCGGTGAAAAGAACATTTGCTGTGCAGTTCACTGACACTTCTCTATAGGTTAAACACAAAATATCCCTTGGGTGCTACAGCTTAAGATTGAGACTATACTACCATCATTTCCATGTTAAAAATTATTTGAAAGTTATTTTACTTAAGTTCTAGTTCCAATGAGAACCTGTTATTCAGATTTAAACAATCCTAGAACTCACAGTACAGAAACTGTATCTCAAAAGCAATGCCTGTGCCAAGAAAAATGGATTTTTCTTAGGTCTGCTGTTTCACTTGTTCAAACTGTCTCAAACACATACACACAAACAGGAGAAAAAAAATTTTAAAAAACCACAAACCACAAGTTAATATGAAGATATGTTCTTTTAAGAGACTTCCAGCTTTATTAATTTTGGATGGGGGGAGGAAGAAGTGAGAGTCACTGCCCTTTCTTGTGCACACTTATGCTTTAATCAATAATGGCTGTAATTCCCAACTACGCCCTTTAAAACAGAAATAGAGCTCCCCTTGAACACCAGTCCTGCTATTCACAGAAAAGCGTGTTCAAACCACAAGGTCAGTGCAGACAAAGAAATCTTAAACAATTTGATCCGATCAGATGTTTCCGTGTGTGTGTGTGTGTATAAATGCATCCTCATATACATAGATACAGAAAAATGAAAGGACACACCCCAGGCAAACCACCATGCCCAACACTTCACACCCTATACATCTGCTAAAGAAATATGGATAATGCAGGTGTGGGTGAGCAATTACGTAAATCAATCACACACGAAGATTAAAAAAAAAAAAATACATCCTGCAGCGATGTGACCGGGACCCAGCGAAGAGCACGCAGAGACCGAGCAGCAGACTGACCACCAAGTCACCGCGGGGGGGGGAACGCGGACACATGCGGCCGCGGCTTCAATAAAAACAGGGGTTTATTCTGCCGGGGTAGGGGAAAGGCGTTTGAAACACAACCAGCCCGCAGAAGGTGGCATCAAGCACTTAAGCTCCGCTGCGGTAGCGGAGGGGGACACAGGGACAACAACGAGGCGCGATCGCCGCTGGGCGCCCTCACGCAGCGCCGGGGGAAGCACCTCACGCGTTCCGCGGGCTGCCGGGGCACAGCCAGCCGCCCCGCGCCGGGAGCCTCGCGCCCCACGCTCCCACAGCCGCGCACACGGCGAGCGGAGCCGCCCGGGGAAAAACGCTGCGGCGCTCGGCGGAGGCCGCCGCCCCGCACAATGGGCACAGGTGCACCGCGCCGCGGCAGGCGCCCACGGCCGCGCCCCAACAGCCGCGCGCCGCAGCCCCCGCGCAGGAGAACATCGCCCTGGCGCTTACCTGCTCTCCGCAGCCTGGCGAGCACCTTCTCCCTCAGACCTGCCGGCGGGGCGCGGAGGGAAAGACGACGGCTCGAAATGGGAAGCAGCCAAAGAGCAGCTTCCCCCCCCTCCCCCCCCGGCGACCACCCGGTTTTAATCGCAGTAGTTGCAGCAGAAAGCGGCTCCGATGCCTTTGTTACGCCTCCCCTGGCTGGAGCGTGCTGCTGGGGAGCCCGGGCTGCAGCTGCTTCGCCTTTCTTCTGCTGCTGCCGATTGCAGTGATTTGCATTAGCCCGGCCCTCATTGAAATGCGGCTCTTCACACCCGCCTCGCCCTGGCGCTTCTCTCCAGAGGGCGGCGCCGCCGCCGCTGCCTCCCCCTGTCTTTCTCCCTGTGCGGGGCCGCTCTTCCCTCAGCGCTGCAGGGGCACCGCCGGAGACGCCCCCGGCAGCGCGCCGAGCACCGGAGGGGCTGTGCGGGTTATGCTCCCAGTGGGCTTCTTCCCTGCGTTAATTTTTGGCCGCACGGCGGGTCGCTGCCTGCACGCTGCCTCCCTGTGCCCCGGGGAGCCCCAGCCGGTGAGATGTGCCCGATCGGGGACTGGCTGTGCACGGGGCAGGGCCCTGCCTGGGGATGGGCAGCTGCCGGACCTGCGAGGCCCTGGCCCGGCTTCCAAGAAACGCCTTTAGAAGTATTTTTGCCATATGTGTCACTTGGCATTTCCATGAGGTTTGCCAGGTCCCGAAGTGTTGAGAGCCCACCCAGTCACCAAAGCTCCTTGACAGGGATTGAGTGCTGAGGGTGGGATTGATGTGGAATTTAGGTACTGAACCTGAAGCCAGTCTTCCTCACATCACTTGCTTAGTTACCGCTGTCCTTGGAGGTGTCTAACCTCCACAGATGCTACAGGTTTTGTGCTTAAATTCCCTGGAAAATGTATTTGCCCAAAGGTGTCCCAGGCTTCATATCACTCCTCATATGCTCAAGCCCCTCAGGTCTTGGAGCATGTTTGCTAAGTCAACCTCCACAGAAAAATTCAGCCATCACTGATGCTTTCTCCCCAAAGGCTTGGTTATTCTTCATTTTAATATAAAAATCTCAGTGGTTAAAACATTCTCGAGGTGAAGGACCTGCTTTTGCTTTCCTTTGTGCAACAAAGACTTCAACTCTCTTCTGCTTTTCAGGTAAACAGGCCCCAGTCCGGGGGGACATGGAAGGGAAGAAAACACAGTCTGTCCCTTCTGTTGAAGCTGTTTCACTTTGTAGTCTGAAAGAATTAAAAATGCATTAGATCAGAGAGAGGGAATTAGTCTGTAACCTCGTGGTTATGGCACTCAGTTGGAAAGGACAAAAGATGTCTTTGTATGCCTGTATGTGTTTTATATGGTGTTTATAAAACACCATTTATGTGTTTTATATCCATAAATGCAGAAACAATCAGTGGAGCAGGGACTAAGCCCGGGGTGCCCTGCTCCTAGTGTGAGACATCTAATCAGAATGGAGGCTCCAGCTTAATCTATCTGAAGGCAAGTGAAGACTTCAATCTACAAAAACTGTAAGACACTCTAAAGAAGAAGAGGATGGAGCACTTCCCTTCTTTTTTGTTCCCCTAGAATAGTCCACAGACAGGCTCTTAGGAGACAGGAGATTCCCTAAAGGAGAAAAATTAATTGTTGTTGTGTCTTCATCGTCCTGGACAAGTCTTTTAATTACTGAAGTATATAGCTGAGACAGGAGTCTTCTGGCCACACTTGTTTCCTTAAGTTTTGAAGCAGAAATGAGCACCTAAAACCTTCACAAAAACCTCTGTTTTAAGGAGTAATAGTATTAAAATAAATGAACATCAAAGAGATTCAGAATTCGAAGTACAAATCTGTCCTCAGCATGCTCTTACCACCTAGCTTAGTTTCTGTAGGTCTTGTTCTAAGGCACTTAATTCTTCCCCTATGGTCCATTGGGGTCTGAGACACTTTAGTAAAGATTGTTATTTTTCAGATGCAGGTTCCTAAAAACTCAGCACATCCACACTGAGTATTTCACCAGCTATATCACTTTTTGGTCTACTGGTTTTTAAAATCTCTTGGTCTGTGTTTAGACATAACAGGTATGAAGATATTGGTAATGTTGCTATACTTAACAGGAGAATGGAAACTAGGATTAAAAGAATTCTGGTAATCTTGCGATAAATTTCTATTCTTTAAACCACTTCTTTTGTAGGTCAACAATCAAATAAAATATTCATTATGATCTTAAATTATAAGAAAAACCAGGAAATCACAAAGGTTAGAGATAGAAAAGATTTTCATGATCCAGACAAAGGATTTTTCTTTGACATTCTTGAGTGCTGTTTTGTCCAGTTCATTTTAAGTGTCTCAGGTAATGGGGCTTCTACTTCCCAAAGGAGACATCTCTTCGAAGTTGAATTCCTCCAATTATAAGGAATTTTTTTTCTGGCAATCAGGTTAATGGAAGTTTCTTATGTTTCAGCTCATTACTTTAGCTATAGTGCCCTGTGTTCACGTACATAATTTATTTCTCCCATTGGTGTTTACATCTCTCTGACATGTATTATTTATGTCTAGCCTAAGTGTGCAAAATATTTCACAGATGTTCAAGAAAGATCTTCACTCTGATTATGTACAAAAAGGTCAAAAGAAAAGAATGCAATACAAATCAATACTAAAATATAAACCTAATAGAAACATTTATTTTTAAATGCATTATTTTGTTAATTTACAGTTTTGTGTTTAACTTGAAGACACAACACAATACTATACAGTCTGTTTGCCTTTTCTTTTTAAAGCACTTTAAAAGGTGGTTTTCCTTTACCCTTTTCATCTGTTTGTCCACAATTTAAATTAAAACAATGCAATTCTAAGTACAAAGAAAGTTTGCGGAAATTGTTTCAACAGTTTCAACCCCTGTTAAAAGAGGTGGTTTTTTGTTTTACTAATACAAAATAGTCTTTCCTCGTTGGGCAAACTTGAATATTGTGTGTTTCCTGAGCCCTCTGTAACACATCTTTGTAAGCCATGGTACAGTCACCTCTCAATCCCACTTTCGGATAAAGTAAGTAACTTGGACTTCGCATCTCTGTTGTTGGTAATCAGGTTTTCCAGATCTAACAGTATTACAACAATGCTTTTCTGAACATTTCTAATTCTTAATCACCTTTGTCAAAAGTGAACAACAGATTTGGATACAGTTACGTCACCACCACTCCTGTACCTGAAGACTGTACCAAATCCATTGGAACACTGTTCTGGGAGCTTCTCTTTAGTTGGCTAACCACTGTGACCCCTAAATCCTTTTCAGAGTCACTGCTTTCCAGGACACAGTCTCCAGTCTTCTAAACGTGACCTACATTCTTTGTTCCTGTTGAATGACCTTGCATTCATCTGTCTCAAAAAGCACGTTCAAATGATCTTGGCTTACTAAGAGATGTCAATTTCCCTGTAGAAAAACTGTTTTTTCTTTGCATTATTTAGTGCTTTATGCATTTTACGTTGTCTGCAAATTTTACCATTAATGCTGTTAAATATTCCTTCAGATCACTCATAAATTTATGCAGTAGCAGAGGACAGCATTTTCTAAAATGTGGGGCTCAATCCCCCAAGGCAGCTATGTCAAGGGTGTGTTTAGAGCTCGTTCCACTTCATGTCAGAGAGGCACTCGGCTCTCAGGATGCCAAACCAGGACAAGGGAACTGGTGCTGGCACGGTCACGTATGCCTGTTTCAGCAAACAGCCTGTGCCAGCACCCAGCGGGGATCTGAGCAACTGGAGCTGCACCAGCCAGCTGCTCACTGCAGAGGCGTGGGACGGGGCAGCGGAGTCCTGGCACCAGCTGCCAGAAATTTGGGAAAACTCACTTTTAAAAACCAGCAGAATTCTATTAATTCCTCAAGAGTTACCCAAGGGATGATGATTAGCTGTTTATAGTTACTTTTGGAGATCTGTCATTTAGCTGGCTTTTAATTAATTATTATGTGTTACATTGATTTTGTATAATGCTAATCACTTAATTAGATTGATGTACTGCTGTATGTCTGCTGCTTTACAGAAGCATATGTCAATGCAGTCACCATTATCAATCATATTCAGCAATCTTACCCAGAAATCTGCCCAATTTGACATGTTCATCGTCACTAATTACACCATCATTTTCTGTATTGATTACATCACATATCAGCCCTTCAGTTATTTCACCTGCTACTGATTCCAGCACAGCTGGAATGATATAATCACAGTCATATTTTTTATGGCTTTATCCAGGTTTTTAATACTTCCCTGATATTCTTTAATTTCTTAAATAGCAACACTAATTATTCAGGCAGCCCAGTAATAGATTATTTTTAGAATTAAACTACCTATGTATTAAAAATTATTTGCGTCTTACTTTAAGCAAAAACATATGGCATTCATGACTGGGGTGGGACTGCATTATTGTCCTGGGTTAAGAGGGAGAGAGTTATTTTTTTTTTTTCTCTTTTCCCTTCTCTTCATAAATAGCTAGCAAGAAGCTATGTTTTGGATTCCTGCTCAGGAGAAGCTGATAAGACTCGATGTTTTGTTCTGCTGCCAAGGTCGGCAGACAAGCAAAGAGACA
>VZTO01007080.1:27003-47419 GCA_013400615.1 Syrrhaptes paradoxus
TGGGGGAATCGTGCGTGCGGTTTCTGGGGATCATTAGCTGGCAACAGGCTGAGCCTTTTGGGGGGGGCAGTATCATTGTGTATCACCCATTCCCTCCCTCCTCCGGGGTCGTTGGCCGGGAGTGGGCTGAGCCTTTGGTCATCAGGTGGGGAGGGGCAGTATCACTGTGTATCACATTGTATATTTGTATATAGTATTATTTCCAATATTATTGTAGTTTAGTTATTAAATTGTCCTTATCTCAACCCACGAGTCCTCTTCGCCATTTACCTCTTTAATTCTCTTCCCTATCATTGGGTGGGGGCAGGGACTGTGTGAGTGGGTGTGTGTGGTTTGGCCACCAGACAAGGGCTAACCCACCACAATTATGCAGAAATATTAATTGAATACTTCTGTTTGTTCTGCATTGTTATTGACAGTTTCAGCTGTTTGCTTCTAGTAACAGACCTATGATTTTGCTAGGATTAATTTTGTTCACAATTTTTTTTTTAATTCCTCTTTGTCTGTAGTATTTCTGGCTGTGTATTTCTCACTCATGATTTCTCATATGTCTGTTGTTGTTATTTCACCTGTTCAGATTTACAATAATGAGTAAATAAGAAGTTTTTGCTATATTATCTGTCATTCTGTATTTCTTTTCAGTGACAGTATTTTTAACAAGAGTAATATCCTCTCTAACTGCACAAGTGCATTTTTTAATCTGGTAAAATAATTCACAGTTAAAGACTTTTTTATCTTGTTTATTTGCTTATAACTGACTTCTTCAAGAAATAAATCCTTTTAATAACAGACTATAGGCCAGGACTTAACTCTCTTTGCATACAGCAGATATAATTACATGCTGGTCAAACATTCTTAAAGTTATTTCTATATGTTTGTCCCACTGGAAAGAGGTCCTATTGTAAAGTGGACACATTTTGTATTGAAAAATTACGGTATTTCACTTTTTGCTGCTCCATGGATATTTTAACTGTGTCAACAAGAGACGTCCAGCCTGGTTTGTCAGACTTAGATCTCTTAATATTTTTTTGTTTCAGATATTGTTGAGATGTTTCAGATACTATTATTTCAGGTATTATTAAGGGCATGTCTAAAGAGCTGTTCATCTGATTTGATATACTTGCGTACTGATTAACAAATTGAACCTAAAACCCTCTCATTTGGGATTATCAATTAGAAATGGACTATCCAGGTGGCAAGCCAAATCCTACCTGTTAAAGAACTCCATCCATCTCCAAAATATTCTCCATCGTCATGTAGAATAACAAGATATATGTCTGACTAAATCGTTACTGTAATCTTTCTCCTTTCCAGGTTGCCAAGAAGCTGAATTAGAATGATTTTGAAGTGCAGGATCTGAATTTTTGCTGGTCCTTAGTTCGAACTAATTATGGTAAACAGATATTCTTTGCTGACTGCTAACCTTTGGCAGAAGCTTTTTAAATAATTTAGAATATGTACGTTCACAATAACCTCAGCCCAGTCTCAGTAGTATTCACATGCTCTGAGCTGCGGATTTGGGGACTGTGTTTCATTTTGAGAGAATGCTGGAATGTTTTATAAATATACATGTACAAATTGTGCACAGTTTTTGAACGACTCAAGAACAGCATATGTGGTAGTTTCATTTACTAGTATTTTAAAAATGTTAGAGGGGTGAGAGCTGGGACACAATTTTTACAAACATTATTTTTTAAAAGGGCCTCTTTCCCAAAATAATTTAGAGAGCTAAATTCTGCATTAACTATTTTTGAAGTAAATCCTCTTTTTTTTTCCTTTTTTTTTTTTTTCCATGCAGGTCTTATTAGTCAGGAAGTCAGGAGAGGGTTGGAACATCACAGTACCTGAGGCAGGATTTTTTGAGGAGAGGGAGGGATGGTCCTTAGCTCATTCTCAGGAAAGTAATCAGCCAGTGTGTCCCAAATCAGTAATGGATGTGTGAGGGCAGTAAACAGGAAACAATGGGGGAAATCTCAGGTCAATCAAAGAGGAGAAATGAAGTGGGAAGTCTTTAGTGACCTGGGAGGTTTCTCAAATTTTCACTATAGAGGAGTAATTTTTTCACCTTCTAGATGACAGTTTTTGTGATGCAGTGACCATATGAGGTTGTCAAGCGGTGTCTGCTGGGTGCTTCACCTCCTGTTACAACCAGAATCAGAACCTTTGGCCAGCAGCATACATCTCTTCTGAATGAGGATTTGGATGCCATCGTCTCCACAGTTCATTTGCAGGTTAGAGGTGTAAGGCACTGGCTATTGCTTTAACTGGACTACCACTTCTCTCCTCATGCTGGTTGTGTACTATGGCTGGATCCTGGTCTACTGCTTATGTGGTCTGAAAAGGCTCCTTTACTGATGGTCCTTCCACTCAACCACACTATGGCGAAGCACAGCAGCAGACAGAATTGATTTCTTGACATTTAATTAAAGATTTATCAACAGTATGGCTGAAAGTCCAATTCTCATCAGTTCAGAGAAGATTTAACCTCCAAACTGTAAGAGTAATCTTGAAAATTTCAGCCTGTCTAATAACATTAGTGCACAGATAAATACTAAGTATTGTTTTATGATGCTGAGCAGCAGATAATTTTATCTTCAAATTATTGAAAATATAAGGTCTAGAGAAGTACTCTTTAATAACATCTCTGTTGATGCTGATTCAGGTGTGCTTAGCCACCATAAGGTTGTACACTGCTGTAAGGTCCATCAAGTAAAAGACAAAATTATCACAGATATCAATCATAAATACATAATTGCT
This sequence comes from Syrrhaptes paradoxus, assembly GCA_013400615.1. NCBI lineage: Eukaryota > Metazoa > Chordata > Aves > Pterocliformes > Pteroclidae > Syrrhaptes > Syrrhaptes paradoxus. The sequence continues at coordinate 29,761 of VZTO01007080.1, forward strand.
AAAGAAAAAATAAGGTAAATATACAGGCAGTAACTGTTTTATGTCTGATAGAGCAGACTGTTTTAATTAGCAATGATACAGTAAGAGTAGCTGTGACTCTTGTGGTAACATGGCTCACGGTAAAATCAGATCTAAGTACAATATTCACACAGTCATCACAGACTGTGTCAGGGACACACAGATAACCAAAATAGCATACACAGAAGAAAAAGAATGAAAGTTAGAGAATCTTTGAGATAGACTAAACAGCTAGTAAATGAAGAAGGCAAGTAAACATAACTGACAGTCGTCTCCCCTCCCCCCAAAGCACTTAAATGCTTAAAACTGGACTCAGACTTCAGAAGCATTAATACAAAACTGAAAGCTGCCCAACACACTACCCTTCTGCACAGTTCCAAGTACCTCCAGTTCTACTGCACCAAACTAGAATTGCCCCAAAGTTCATTAAAAACTTGACCTTGAAAACTCTTCAAGCCTGTCTAAATGACAATGATCCAGAATGATCCAAAATCAAATATCTTTAGGAGTGGCTGTTTAGAATTACTCGTTAGAAAAGGTAAGGCAGAAGCTCTGGGCTGAGGTAGATGTTTTCTGTAATTTTAAAACTCTGTAGGTTGTTAGCTCAGTCCTTTGATAAGAAATAGAACCGTTCTTATCTATACAGTAACTATGTTTGTGTGGGGAAACTAGTGAGGCCTAGAAGAGAATAGGGTAGCTGGCCTTTCTGCATCACTAGATAACTCTTTTTCTGTTTGTCCATGTGGTTACATTTTGAAAGTTTAGGTGCAGTCAACGTGAAATATATTCACATATAGCCTTAAACATGAATAATGATTTAAAAAGGCTGTTGCCATTAATAGCCAGAAAGAATTCAAACACAAATCTTGAGATTACATTCAAACCATTGTTGATAGGAAGGAAAGTAGTATTAAGCAAGTTAATCCACATGCTCTTAGATGATAAAAAGAAAAACCTAACTTGCCATGAAGGTGGAATTCAGAGTTCTCTGTTTTGAAGAACTAATTAATTTTGCTTTAGTATAGGGAAGTTTAGTGTAAAAAATCCCTTGAAAATTTATGAAGGGCTGTTTTACATAAACAGAATTACACAGAATTTATAGCTTTAAAATAAAGAACCTTGAGTTATGCATAGTCTGTGAAGCTTCAGTAAAGCACGTCTATGTGGAAAACCAGCATTTTTTAAGCTTAACAATTAACTGATGATGTTGCAGTAGATAGTGACATTAAAATTTCTCTTTTCTTTCTTCCCTCCCTTTTGGATGGTGTGGGCCTAGGGAAACTGCCTCCAAAGAAATATTCTTGTTTATTTTCCTCAGTTCAGTTTTATCAGGGTTATGACATTTAGAATTATCTGAGTAACAGAAAACCCACATGTTAGTTTAAAAAATGTCTGGGTTTATTGATGCTCTGGAATGCCATTATGAAAGGAATTAGACATTAAGTAGACATGTGGAGCTACCATGGACCCAGAAGCTCTCACGGAAGCTAATTTCAATAATTTTTCAATCTTGTTAATTACACAGTTACCAGAGAAGAGGAAGATCTTTTCTGTTCTTTCAGTTATCTGGTTTCAAGCATTTCTAGTTCCTTGATTAGACTTCCTTTGTAAGAGATATCTCACAGTGATGTCAGTATTTCCATGGTAAATCAGGGTTCCCCTGTAAAGCTAGGTAACAAATTTAAACACTCATTCCTCACTCCATAACACTGCTGTCTAGTGTGATGATAGCATCTCACTTTTCTAAGTGGTAAGTTATTTTGGGGGTTGAACAGTGACCAATGTCATCATGGCAGGGAAAGCTTCAACTAAGCTTTTTTTTTTGTCACTCTGACTCTGCCTTTATTTATCCTCTGTGGAATCTTGCAGTTCTCCTCTCACTCAGTCAGCCTCAGAGCTGAGGTACTCTAGTTATCATCCATGACTTATCCAAGAGGTTGGATGAGTTGGAGTACCTTTGGGATTCTGTATCTAGCAGACCTGTCAAGAGTCACACAATGAAACAGATCCTGCCTCTCCTCTGTACCTCATGCATTCATGCAGCGTAGCACTTTTCTTTCCTGCTCTATCATGTTCTTCAGATGATACGGTCGCTTTGCAGTTCCTTCCTTCCCTCCCTCCTCTCAAGTCACATGCTATAAAGTGCCAGACACATCCCACACCATACACCAATCTGTAGTGCTCTCTCATGCACAGAAGAAAATAATTAAGGAATGTATAAAGATGCAAATCCTCATTTTTAAACAAAAAAGTATGGTTTACTTTGCAGAAATAAATATTTCAGAGGAATTATTTTAAAGCAAGCTAAAGTTGTGTTTATATTACTTTAAGACCTACAATTTTGTGATGGTCATCCATGAAGCCTCAGTTTCATCCAAATATTCCAAAAGTGTAAACTGTGTCTCCGTTTTGTTCTTGCAAACTTACTCTTGCCTCTGTCTCACAGGGTCCTTTTTTACCCTGCTATCATTCCTTCAGCCTGTGTTTTCGAGCTATGGCCCTTCTGGTCTTGTCTGCTCAGCAGGAGTCTTCAGGGCCTATGACTCCAGTCATTGACCCTTAACAGCTAATATGTTTGTCTGAGTGGCTATATTGAGAACATTTCTTCTTTTCTGCCTCTTTCCCCTGGTAGAGGGCTGCCAAACCTGTTCTAATATTATAGCAAGCAACCCATTAACCAAGCAATACACAGAATCTCTCCCTGAACAGCACTAAATTTAACATGGTCATTAGAAAATGCTGCTAGGGATTCATCTCATAGACCTGTTACTATTCTGCTGCTTACAAAATAAAAGACTAGCACACTATCTTAATTATGCCAAATAATTATGAGTTAAAATCAGAGACTCTTAAGATACATTTACTCCAGAAACTGAGGGAAGCACATTAAAAGGGAAGGGAATGAAAATGAAGTTCTTAATAAAGCTGAGAATTTCCTTACTATGCACGTTACCATGTCAACTTGAGTTATGCAGCATCACATTTGAGATCTATTCAAGACCCCTTCAAAAGCTTAGCAGCTAACCAGGATGTTATAGATGGATTTTCAGCTGATTTTGGCATCTTTTGCATGATAAATGCTGCTTAACCACATTCTTTTTCTGGTTTAATATCAAATACAACTGAGCAAATGTTTAATTATATCCATGCAGATGGTTTATTATGTAAGAGATAATTACTTGTCCCACTTTGAAAGTAATAAACCATGCAGAAAACATGAGGCTCAATCATTTTAAGATGGCAAGGAACTTAATATAAGTTATTATTTCTTGCACATAGCAGAGAAAAACATGCAGCCTGTGTACATATTAGTTTCAGATGTTTTAACTATGATTCCTTTAAGTTAGTATGTGAATATTTCCTCTGTTCTAGGTTCCTTCTTAAAGTCAACATAGCTTTCCACTGATGTCTGAGAGCGAACTAAAGCCTTCTATTGAAAACTGAAGCAATGTAAAATTTGTCAGCTGATCTTTCAGAAAAAAAACACTTTTCTTTATTCTTAAATACTTAACTATTTATCATGGTCTTTAGTTTGCTATTATTAGTTTGCTATTTAAAATATCTTACATACGCTACAAGGAGTATTAGTTCCAATTTCATCATCTTAGATTTGAGGATTATATAAGCAGGTACACAACAGAAGTTGGTAAGTAGCAGCTCCTGAGTATTTACAACATTTTTATCTGTTTCCCATGTTAGCTGAGCTATTTAAATATATTCTGAGGAAGAAAATGTGCAAAAAAAAAAGCCTCAAAATCAAAATAAAAGTGTCACCCAGGAATTATTTAAATTCACATTCTTAGTAAAACATTGTATCAAACCTGTAAAAGGGAATAAATCCAGAAGAATTGATAAATCCATTGGACAATACCATAATAATCACTCAGCTAAGTGAAAATCACCCGTAATGTAAAAGTGATTAAACACAATTTATCATCAGATGCAGAAAGTTCCCTCACACTTAAGACAGATGCTGAAAAAGTTGTTCTCAGAGCAGCAGAAGGAATGGAGTTCAGTCAGTAGCACATCTTGCCTATATTGATTCTTTCACGTCTAGTGGTGAATGAGCTTCTTAACCTTTTCCTCAGCACAGACACAAATACCCTTTCTCTCTACCCAGCTGCCTAATTTCATAACATTTTGAGGAATTCAGCATACTTGAGCTCTCTCCTCTTGTCCAATTTGATTAGTTTCCAGTGGTTGCACATGATCAGAAGGCAGCTGACGGATGTAGCTTGCTTACCAAGGGCAGCAGGCTGGCAGTGATCCTCCAGAGAGTCTGAAGAGCCTCTGGGGGAGGATGGATGGTCCCCACCTTAGCACTGCCAAAAAACATGTTGAAAGTTCACACAACGAAATGTAGGTGCTCAGGTTGCCAGTAATTACTCCATGCTTTACAAGAGCTAATTTTGAGGTGAGCCTCACTGAATTTTCCGAGTTTCATATCCTTAGAAAACTAAGCTAAGCCAGTGCAGAAAACCTCTGTCATGGCAAATGCAGAGTCTGTCAGACACATCCATTTATGCAATGCCTGTGTGTTTCTTGGGCAGCTCAGCATATTCCCCAAACATCCATAACTTTAGCAGGAAAATTGTCTTCTTATGCTACTTCATATTCCAGAATGAAACCAGGACTACGGAATAATTGACACTCTCCTCTGGCTTGCTGAAGTAAGGTTCCATTTACAGGCAGATGGCATGCAGGAGAATAACCCTACTGCCTGCTAGTTACTCAAAGATGTAATTCCTGGACTGTGGTTTCCAGGGATCCCATAAACAAACTGAGGTTGAACTCCATAGTAAGACAAATACTTGAGCATGTGGGATTTTTCCTCCTTTCTCATTAAACAGGGATTGCTTCATTGTTCCTGGATATACATAGCGAGTCCTTCAGCTTCTCCACTGCCACACACTGCAGAGTACAAAGCTGGAAGAATTGCCCCAGATTCAGCATCTTTTCTGTGGTTCAGCCTATGTAAGAAGTCATGAAAACCGCAAGAAACAATGTTATAATAGTGATTTTCCCAAAGTCTCTGCAGAGCTTGTGGTGTTCATACTTTTTCATTCTCAGACTGGGTGCTGGTAATATTCTTCCTGTGCCTTTCTGGGTCAGATTTGTTGATGACCTTTTGGCCTGCTGTCTGAGATGACAACTGGAGGATTGTGCTAGTGACCGTGGGGACCATTGTTCTGCTTCATGCTCTCCTGCTTGTCATCTATGTAGCATACTTTTGATGTCCCTTAACTGGATTTTCCTGCACTTATTAGCCCTGCTCACAGTAGAACAACAGTAACAAACAGTCAGTAAATATGATTACAATGCCTGTTTCTCCATCTGTGCAGTAATTTTATTTTAGAGAGGAGACACAAAGCTTCTTGGTAAGAATGGATAAAACAAACACAAAAGTTGAAGAAAAAGAGGAAAGAAGGTAAAGACAGACCTTTAAAATGTCTGCTGCATGTTACAGTATTATGACTACATCTGATGATAATGTACACGTAAAAAGTCACTGGTCTTATCAGTGGGAATATATGCTCTCATATATATCTGCTATCATGTGCTCTCACAGCTATGTGCAAGATAAAATGAAAATTGTGATTATAGGTTTTAAACAGCAGTAATTACTGCCCATGTTTGGTCATCCCACCTATATTTCACAGTATGCCAACTTAAAACAATAAGGTGCAGTATGTTTTCCAAACTGTAAGTAGAGAAAGTTTATGTGATGATACCCTAAACAAATAATGTATCTGATTTTTTAATTATAAGACAATATAGCTTAAATTACTTGCTACTCTCTGTTAGGTACATAAGGAGTCCCAGCACATTTTCCCACAAGTAGAACCCAGTAGAACAAAAGCAGAACAGTTATACTCCTGAGTTTAAGATAAGTTAAATAAGTGTATGTGCTGACAATTGAGGGACTGCATCTCTATATAGCAAAGTGAAGTGATTGCCATGTGGGAGCTGAGAGGAAGGAACAGGCTGCTGTGTTGAAAATTGAGGGGGAGAATGGTTATATAAAGATGAAAGACAAGGTACTGCCTACAAGCCAGATATAAGGAGACATACTTTGGGAAGAACCAGTGATAATGAGACACAAACAGGAAAAGAAAAGGATATATACATACACCCATGTACATACATCAGACACACTGCAAAATGAGATAAGGGAGGTTAACTGTTTAGTGTTTGTACAGATCCTCTTATGTTGTGTACCCTAGCCTCTCCCTCCTCTTTTTATTGTGAGTATTATCTTTTCTTTTTCTTGGATACAAGGATGAGCTAACCTGCAGGAAATAAAATTGCCTCATTTTTAAAAAGTTAGGAATACCTAGCAGCATCCTTAAAAGGAATTTAGTCTATCCCAAGCAATCATAAATTTACCTCCCAGAGAGCCAGTGTTAAACCTATGATGCATATAACATACCTGCTCTTTGAGAGGTACAGTTCATCAGTTTCTCAGGCTTTCACTTGAAAATGTTTGCCACAGTGTGACTTATGCAACCCTTGCAAGCATATGCTTCTTATCTTAGAGTTGTTAAAGAAAAGACTGCCATTTGTTGTGTGATTCAGCACAGTTGTGTGATTCAGTGCAGCGGAGAGAAGGTGCAGTGGTGTGACTGTAATCAAATGGCATATAGATAATCCTTGAAAGCTGAGGGGGAATGTAATAGGCTACTGGGTATAAGATATCCCTTTTCTTCTTAGTCCCAGGCTAGATTGTAATCAGGGAGTTCTTAATCTTGCAATTATTATGTAATGTGTAGAGTATTAAGGCATTTACAAAATTAACAGTTCTACGATACTAACAATTGGAAACTCGCATTAGTTGCTAATCAGACCAGTAGCCTGTGGAAATTCGTAGTTTGTGATAACAGGAAAATGGGGTATGTCTGCACATTTGTTTCTGCCTCTCCCTAGTAAGTGGTTGGGGAATGCCATGAAGACAAAATGCTCAGGCTTTAGCAGAGGGAACGTAGTAGTTGTGTCTTGCCATGACCAGTGGATGGGAAACTCTTTACCTTTCTGGTGACACAGTTTTGAACTAAAGGGCTCCATACAGAATCATGAGACCAGATCTGTCTCAAGTAATGACAAACAGCACCTGCTCAGCTTAATTTCTAACCTGGATACTCCTAAAGATTTAATCCTACTCATAAAGTTTAATCTTTAGCTAGCGATAGAAAGATTGCTTAGGTGGGGAACTAATATTAGAGAGGTGAGATGAAAAAGACCTCCAAAAGGAGAGCTGAGCGTGGGTGACCTAGACTGACTAATACAGGACAGATAATGCAATTCTTATCAAACAAACCAGGATTATGACTTAGCAGCATATTTACCTATGTGCTAATTGAAGTGCATACTTAAGCCCCCTAGAAATCAAGAAACTTAAGTACTCACTTAAATATTTTCTGTAAGAATCATGGATTTTTACTTTGTTTAGAAATAACACAGGATACTGTGCATGCCTAGTAGCTTTAAGAAAGTGCTACAGAATGAAGAAAAGAAGTGTAATTGCATAAGAAACATTACATGTGCTGCTCAAAACTGTCAGAATATCTCTCACGAATGAACTCAGCTTCACTAAAGCATAGCCAAATTTGCAGAGCTGAAAAGCTGTGTTTAGCTGTTCATCTCAGGTTTGCACATTTGTATTAAAAAAAAATATCTCATCCTGATTTAGTGCATTGCAAACAGTGGCAAAATTCTTAATCATTTCAAGGGCTGCAGGTTCAGTAGACCTTTGGCATATGAATGAAAGCTGAGGATGGATATAACAAAATGTAGTTTATAGCTAGACACTGTTTCCTCAGATCAAAAAGGTGTCCTTTTTATTATTGGTGGGTATAATGTACTCAAGGGTCTGACTAATGGTCTTTGAAGTCTCTGGATAGCAGGTATTTTTTAGAGGTCATGGTGGAGCAGGCCTATACAAAGTTGTCTTGCTCACTTAAAATCTCTACAAAGTTTGGGTATCAGTGCAAAAAAACAGTGAAGTACATGATTAATCTCTGAGGCCCAATAAAGGTAATTATTTGCATTAGTAAATTAATGTATATGCAGAAGTGTATGCCAAAGTCAGGTATTTAGTCTTGGATAAACATTTTTGTGGAATGATGCACATTGAGGTGTTTGGATACTTCACCAATGTACAAAAAACTTGCACAAAATATGGGTGGGAGCAAAGCATGCATATTTTGTGCAGAAGGGTGGTGGTGAGGGGGAAGTTCTATGGTTTGTAATTTGTTGCCACTAACACAATTGTGAGTCTGCCATCAGCTGCCTGAATAATTGGTAAAGCTGGGTTTCTCTGGCTGTACCTACATTGCTAAATGCATTCACTACCAGGAGATCCCTCTCCCCACACTACCTGGTGCAGAGTGGATCATGTCTACACTGGGGGTTCCGCCTCTCAAACATGCTGGTTGCATCCACACTAGCCCTGAGCTTCCTCCTGAAGGACCTACATGGTGTCCCCATTGCTTAGAGAGATAATTCAGTTTTAATAACTTGTATTTTCTAGTTGAAATTGTCAAAAAAAAAATGAGGAACTTGCTTCAGCCTATTAAGAGCAATATTTTTATATCATGAAACAGAAGGTATGTATTACCTGTCTAGGGAAGACATGTAAGGTTGCTGGTGGCTGCAAAGCCTACAAAGAGGGGGTTGGAAGAATATAATGCAGGAGTTAGAGCTCATGTAGGCTCATATATATATGTATATATGTACATATATCTTTGGAGAATGGGTTTTGGACTGAATTATCCCCAGAACTGCACGTAGATTTTGTTTTGTGGGGAACTAAATGTTTCAGTCTAAAAGAGTGCTTACAGCTGGGCTAATGTGTACAGTATTGATGATCAGGGAGCCAAGACCCAGAAGACAATTGGGCAACTAAGATGTTTGGTAGTTATGAAGTACCCCTTGAGAACAGATTATGAATACACAGTTCCTCATTAGCCATTCAGAGAGTCTAAGGGTTCTCTGAAAAAATATAAACAAGTCATCCGTGAAAAATGAAAATATCTTATTGCTTTTCCTCATTCAACTGCTGCCGTATAAAATCCTTTTTGTTTGACAGTCTCTCTCTGACAGTCTCTAGTATTAAAAATAAAAGCATTTTAAAATTATTTTGCCATGCCCAGTTATAACAGGCTAAGTCTGACTTTTAACAAGAAATAAAATTTAAAAGAAATCAAGCTCAATGGCTTGCTGTAAATTAATTCTGATTGTTTGCAACTTTCCTTTAACATTGTTCACGTTTGGAATCAACCACTTAAACAGCACATGGGTTGTAGGTTTCAGCTTCATCAATTGTGTAATTATAAGAGGCAATATTTTATATCTTATTTTGAGAAGTAAAAAAATTCATTTATTCATACAAGTAGGTGTGAGAAGCACAAAAAGGTGTGAGTTTGATGTGGGGGCATCTTCCCTTGACTTCATTCAAAGCTCTAGGAACACATCCTCCAGAGACCTAAGAAGAGTATTCATAAAGAAGGTGGAAGCTTAAAAAGTTGTTTGTGTCCTAGGCATCAGAACCTTTCCACAGACACCTGTGCTGCCACAAAGTGCGTGTGGGGAACGAGGAACATCATCACAGGCTGCAAAGTTAGGTAAAAATAATTTCATCATAAGTTTCTATTCCTCTGTAGGCTTTAGATATGAGACATGCTGGGGTACTTCGCCTTGTGAAGGCTGATGCTTCCAGACATGCAAGAGCACAGGGTATCGTAGATATGCACTGAAAGCATTGCACGCCAAAGAGGAGGGATATTAGTCAGCTTTAGGTGCCTCGGTGTTTAAAAGACAGCTGAGTAGGGGGTTGCTGGGATCAGAATTTCTTGCTCTCCTCCACATACTCTGTGAGGAGAAAATTGACTAAATAAAAACCATTGTGACCAGTTAGAAAATAAGCAGCATAGTCAAAGATCTTGTAGAGACAGGGTAGGTTACAGAAAAAAGTACTGAGATGCTTTTAGCTGCATATCACAGGTGCAAAATCACAACTGACTGTATTCCTTGATATTCCATTTCACAGTTACATTAAAAAAACAAACAATTAAGCAAAAAAAAAAATCCTTCAGGCTCAGAAGCATTTCAGTATTGTTTCCTGGCATAACAGAACTATAAACTTGTTAAAAGTTGGTCCTAATTGTTCATATTTTACCAATTAGGTGGAAGTTTTGTGAATCAAGCTTTTACAGAGCAAATTTAATTCACCTATGTCAAAGTTACCAAGAATTTATTTCCTAATAGAAGCTTTTTTTTATTAAATTGACTATTTTAGCAGAACAAGGCCCCACCAGAGAGTAAAAATCATTTGTTTTATAAAGGGAAGTTCTGCTATAGTCACTCCAGAAATCTTCAGAAACTATTAGAGCATTATACAAAATTATCTATTTAAGAAAATAAAATTGATATTGTTAGTATTCCAGATACTGGAAAAAAATTCAAGAGGTAATTAATTTGTTCCATTAGAGCTCTAAAATAAGTTCCATTAGATCAAGCAATATTTATAGAAAACAACATTGAGATAAATTAGTTTTAAGGAAAAAAATTATACACATTATATAGCATCTTGTGAACTTCCATACTATTATGAACTGTTTGAAAATTGGGTTTTACATTGATTAAATCTCAGATAAATGAAGCTGTGTTTGAATAATTTAAAAAATAAAGATCTGCATGCCATTGAGAGGGACCTTGACAGGCTTGAGAGGTGGGCCAATGCAAACCTCATGAAGTTCAACAAGGCCAAGTGCAAGGTCCTGCACATGGGTCGAGGCAATCCCAAGCACAAATACAGGCTGGGTGGAGAATGGATAGAGAGCAGCTCTGAGGAGAAGGACTTGGGGGTATTGGTGGATGAGAAGCTCAACATGAGCCGGCAGTGTGCGCTTGCAGCCCAGAAAGCCAACTGTGTCCTGGGCTGCATCAAAAGAAGCATTAGCAGCAGGTCAAGGGAGGNAGAGGGCAAGGGGTAATGGGTATAATCTAAAAGAGGGTAAATTTAGACTAGACATTAGGAAGAAATTTTTCACTGTGAGGGTGGTGAGGCACTGGAACAGGTTGCCCAGGGAAGTTGGGGATGCCCCATCCCTGGAGGTGTTCAAGGCCAGGCTGGATGAGGCTTTGAGCAACCTGGTCTAGTGGAGGGTGTCCCTGCCCACAGCAGGGGGGTTGGAACTAGGTGATCTTTAAGGTCCCTTCCAACCCAAACCATTCTATGATTCTATGATTCTATGATTCTATGATTCTATGAAAAGCAAGTGCAAACTCCAACCTCTGGAACAGAAAAAACCCAGGCACCAACACAGGCTGGGAACCAACAGCTGGAAAGCAGCTTTGTGGAGAAGGACGCGGGGGGTGCAGTGGACAAGTTGACCAAAAGGCAGCAATGCACCCCTGGATCAAAGAAGGCCAGCACCCTCCTGGTCTGCATCAGCATGCGTGCCCAGGGACTGATTCTTCTCAATCAACTTGACACTTGTGAGACTGTATCTAGCATACTGTGTCCAGTTTTGGGCTCCCCAGTACAAGAAGGTCATGGACATACTGGACTTGGAGAAAGAGGAATACCTTAGGATGGAATTAATCTCACCTTTGCTATCCTAAAAGTCAGTGTGGAATTCAGGTGTCCTCCATGGTTTTGTCCAAAGCTTACCTAGTTCTCTTTAAGGAGGGTTTTATAGCTATTACGGTTTGAGCTTCTTGAAGGAAACCTAGTGATCTACCCAGTTTGATTTATCTTGAAGAAGTAATCCTACTAGAAATTACATTAATCATCAATGTGCCAGCTCATGCTGAAGTTCAGAATTTCTTGCCTTCATCACTGTTTTGTGTCCTGCGCTTTGGCCAATTCATTGCACACTGGCAATCCATTTACTGTCACAGTTTTCCTTCAGTTCTAAGAGCTGTTGTCCTGTTTCTTCAATTAACTTCCATTCTGGGCTTAGCTCTTCAACTTTTCTGAATCAGGATAGGTACCATTTGATTACAAAAGCTATGTGATTACAGTGAAGGCAGACTATCTTGGCTTTTTTCCTCCCTCTTCCTTTCACTGAGAGACTTTCAGACACCAGTTAAGTGTGCGAAGGCTCTGATATTTCAATGAGCTAATCAGAATATGCATAAGGAAACTCAGAGGATTTTCTTCCCTTTACAAATGTTTAAGTGACACAGTCACATTGGGATGTTTTATTCTAGGAAAAAGAAAAGAGTACCTGAAAAAGTAGTTTATTTCCCATACTCTAAAATGTTATAAGAATTATTTTCTGTTTAAAAATAATCAAGAGGAATTCTTGCTGTTGTAGGGTGAAGTCAGTCATTAATTATTTACATTTTCTCCTTTATTCAGCTATTCTTTCCACATAATTAAAAATTCCTTCCCATCCAACAAGAAGTCTGTGTTCCAGCTGAGTTTTAGTCTCCTAGAGGGAAAGGCTTTTTTTGTTATTGCTGGTTTTTAGTCATCCCCTGCTGATATTCTGTCGTCCAGTCCAAACAGAATGAATTTGCAAGAGGCTTCCAGCATCAGAAAAGTCTCTGAAGCTTTGCTGTAAAATAATGCATACAATGTACTGGAAAACAATTGAGCTCACAGTGCTGGAATGTAAAATCATAGTAACAAACCACTCATCAGTTTGACACACTAAGTCCAATATTGATTTGAAACCATTTCATGTAGTCCTTGTGCACTGTCAAAGTGGGAAGTGGATGTAATAAAGAGGCTAGCACAATAAAAGTGTATAAAGTGAAGCAAATAATCACACAGAGTTTTAAATGACTGATAATTATTTACTCAGATTTCACCTTACTGTAATGAAAGCCTGTTGTTGATGTCTGTTTTGTCTGAGAATATTGTGAAATGCCCAAGAGCAATCAGATGTCTAAAATGACTATGTATCCAAATGAATAATTTTTGAAAAAAATACATTTCCTAATTAGTCTAACTCACTAGGTTGCCTGTAAGCTGTCAGTACTGATGTGAGGAACTGTCACTTTCAAGCACAGACACATAAGTATTCTTCTAAAAATTACCAAAATGACATTTAAAAATAGTCTACAAATATGTATGGAATTCCACTGAATCCTGTGGAAATTATCAGGTCAGTCAGAAGAGCACAGAAGAAAATATAGGTTCTGGCTGGAATGCAGAATGGAAGGCTAAATCTGAACATTACCAGTAAATTCATGAACACAGTTGAATGGACACTTATTTTATTTTATTTGTTTTATTTTATATTTTATTTTATTTATTTTTTATTTTATATTATATTTCATTTTATTTTATTTTATTTAAGTATCTAATAAGGCAGTATGGCAACAGCAGCCAGGAGAGTGATGTGGGAGTCTCATCCAGACAGCATGCTTATGCATCTGTCATGTTCCACGGAATGTGGATCCAATACCATTGCGTAAAATTATTCCTTGTGACATTTTGATGGGGGGTTTTTTTGGGTCTTTTATTGCTGCAATGTGGTAGACCACAGTTAGAGATATCAAGATTTATTTTGATGTCTCCTACATGGAGTCCCTATCAGAAAATAGCATTAGCAGGATGTTCTCAAAGAGTTCCTTCTGAATGGGCTGCCAATCTGAGATAGCAGAAAGAACATACTCTCTATTTAATCTTCTGTATTATCGTGAGCCATTTTATTAAAATGTGAAGTTTGTTGCCCAGTTTATTCTGTATTATTGTTCTGTCTTCTTCCTGCTTTGCAAAGCTTTTTACATACTTCTTATCCTTTTTTAAAGACTTATGTGAAGAAAATTGTATACACAACCACTGTTGCACTGAAAGATTTACTAAAAAAATTAAAGTCTTTGTNGTTTTTAGTCATCCCCTGCTGATATTCTGTCGTCCAGTCCAAACAGAATGAATTTGCAAGAGGCTTCCAGCATCAGAAAAGTCTCTGAAGCTTTGCTGTAAAATAATGCATACAATGTACTGGAAAACAATTGAGCTCACAGTGCTGGAATGTAAAATCATAGTAACAAACCACTCATCAGTTTGACACACTAAGTCCAATATTGATTTGAAACCATTTCATGTAGTCCTTGTGCACTGTCAAAGTGGGAAGTGGATGTAATAAAGAGGCTAGCACAATAAAAGTGTATAAAGTGAAGCAAATAATCACACAGAGTTTTAAATGACTGATAATTATTTACTCAGATTTCACCTTACTGTAATGAAAGCCTGTTGTTGATGTCTGTTTTGTCTGAGAATATTGTGAAATGCCCAAGAGCAATCAGATGTCTAAAATGACTATGTATCCAAATGAATAATTTTTGAAAAAAATACATTTCCTAATTAGTCTAACTCACTAGGTTGCCTGTAAGCTGTCAGTACTGATGTGAGGAACTGTCACTTTCAAGCACAGACACATAAGTATTCTTCTAAAAATTACCAAAATGACATTTAAAAATAGTCTACAAATATGTATGGAATTCCACTGAATCCTGTGGAAATTATCAGGTCAGTCAGAAGAGCACAGAAGAAAATATAGGTTCTGGCTGGAATGCAGAATGGAAGGCTAAATCTGAACATTACCAGTAAATTCATGAACACAGTTGAATGGACACTTATTTTATTTTATTTGTTTTATTTTATATTTTATTTTATTTATTTTTTATTTTATATTATATTTCATTTTATTTTATTTTATTTAAGTATCTAATAAGGCAGTATGGCAACAGCAGCCAGGAGAGTGATGTGGGAGTCTCATCCAGACAGCATGCTTATGCATCTGTCATGTTCCACGGAATGTGGATCCAATACCATTGCGTAAAATTATTCCTTGTGACATTTTGATGGGGGGTTTTTTTGGGTCTTTTATTGCTGCAATGTGGTAGACCACAGTTAGAGATATCAAGATTTATTTTGATGTCTCCTACATGGAGTCCCTATCAGAAAATAGCATTAGCAGGATGTTCTCAAAGAGTTCCTTCTGAATGGGCTGCCAATCTGAGATAGCAGAAAGAACATACTCTCTATTTAATCTTCTGTATTATCGTGAGCCATTTTATTAAAATGTGAAGTTTGTTGCCCAGTTTATTCTGTATTATTGTTCTGTCTTCTTCCTGCTTTGCAAAGCTTTTTACATACTTCTTATCCTTTTTTAAAGACTTATGTGAAGAAAATNTTACATACTTCTTAACCTTTGTTAAAGACTTATGTGAAGAAAATTGTATACACAACCACTGTTGCACTGAAAGATTTACTAAAAAAATTAAAGTCTTTGTGGCTTATGGCCAATTCAGACAATTAACCTGTTACATTACATTTTAGATTGTTTTACACAAACAAAGCACCTGGAATAAACAAATGCTTTACAAATATTAATTAGTTGTCAAACTATTTTTCTGTCCCTGTTATACTGTAAACCCAAAAGTGTATGTTGCAGAGCCAAACATGTTGAGGGTATTAGACAAAAAACAATGGACCAAATTCAGACTGATGAAGCTCAGATAAATTGTGTATGGCTCAGTAAACTTTCACTGTCCCATACTTCAAACATACAATTTAACTACTCTTTTCATTTCTTTACAGATCTTCCTTCCCAAAGGTGAAATTGTCCTTTTCTCTATGGGGACCGCATTACAATAGATCTGAGTTACTGGGAAGCAAATCTAAACTTTTTTTTGAGGAAAACTACAATGGAAGAATGCATGTTAACAATTAAGAAATGTAGGGGTTCTGCTAATCTAAATCACAGCCTATCTATTATCCAAGCCTGATATCAGTTACACAAGAAGTTGTATCTTGGGCCACTTAATTTAGTCTACTTTTTTTGCAATTCTGGATTAATCTGAAATATAGTTATTTTGCTGGTGTCATATCTGGTCACAAGACTGGAGGTTGAATAATAAAATATAAAACTTAACTTCTTATTACCCTATTTTGTTCCTGAACCATTCTTGATTTCAGGAGTGAAATGGCCCCCTGAATGTGCTGATAATTTTTTTTCTCTTTCACTATAGTGAAGGTCTAGCATGAACATAGAATCACAGAATCATAGAATGGCCTGGGCTGGAAAGGACCTCAAAGATCATCAAGTTCCAACCCCCCTGCCATGGGCAGGGACACCCTCCACTAGACCAGGTTGCTCAAAGCCTCATCCAGCCTGGCCTTGAACACCTCCAGGGATGGGGCATCCACAGCTTCCCTGGGCAACCTGTTCCAGTGTCTCACCACCCTCATAGTGAAAAATTTCTTCCTAATGTCTAGTCTAAATTTACCCTCTTTTAGCTTATACCCGTTACCCCTTGTTCTCTCACTACACTCCCTGATGCAGAGTGCCTCCCCATCTCTCCTGTAGCCCCCTTCAGGTACTGGAAGGCTGCTATTAAGTCTCCTCGGAGCCTTCTCTTCTCCAGGCTGAACAACCCCAACTCTTTCAGCCTGTCCTCATAGGGGAGGTGCTCCAGCCCTCTGATTAATTTTGTGGCTCTCCTCTGGACTCTCTCCAACAGGTCCAGGTCTTTTTTATGTTTGGGGGCCCCACATCTGAACACAGTACTGCAGGTGGGGTCTCATGAGAGCAGAGTAGAGGGGGTTCATGAGGTTCCTGATGTTCTTTTAAATCCCTAAGTCAAATTACATTAAACCCTAAATGAACTGCATTTTTCATAGCAGAAAAAAGGGGAGAGAAGGGAGGGGAGGGAAGGGAAGAGAAGGGAAACATTTTCATTCAGATGGTTCTTGGAAGTGTTGCAAACCTGCAGGGATGCGTTCTACTGACTACTGAATAATGTCTGAATGAAACTGGTGAGTCTAATAAATAGTCAAATAACCCTTGGTGCTCCCCATTCAACAAGTATTTCCGACTAATAGAAGGTCAGTAACTTAGATACATTTCTTTAACTTAGCTTCAAACACACCATTTTGCTTTGACAAGGCAGCTGTATAAAGTTATTTCATTTTCAGAGGAAATGTAGGGCTGATCTTCTCAATTATTGTCTGAAACTTCAAGCTTTTTAGATCAGGCATTTTCATACTGAAAGCAGACATTCTTATTTGTGAACCTGATGTCTGTTCTTCTTTATGATACTGAGCTTTATTTACTGCCTGTAGGCATGGATAGCTACAACCGTTTCAGGAAGATGAGATGTTACTAGTATTTTTATCCCAGTTATGCAGGTATCACCAGCAGAATACATTGCTTTCAAGTTCTGCATGGACCACAAATGTTGGCAGTCTAACCAGCTTTTAATCTTCCTATTGGCATGAATTTTACTCCTCTGCAAACTGACAGCACTCTTCCTGAAATTAAAAAAAAAAAAAAAAGGAAATGGTCTTATTATTGCTATTGTTACTTGCGGCACAGTTTCTCTTGCTGATGGCAAGGGTAATCAAGGTGGTGGAAACCCACACACTTAATTCTCACTCGGTGTATTAAAGATGTCAAGAGACAAGTCCTGAGCTCCTTAACTTAGATAAACCTCAACCGAAAGAAAAAAAAAAAAAAAGATTAGCTGAATAGTAATTTACACTTAAGATTAACTTAGGCACATAGCTGCCATTAATTTAATGAAAATTCACAGAATCACAGAATCACAGAATCACAGAATGTTAGGGATTGGAAGGGACCTCGAAAGATCATCTAGTCCAATCCCCCTGCCGGAGCAGGAA
>VZTO01007080.1:48069-67464 GCA_013400615.1 Syrrhaptes paradoxus
TACCGAACCCTGGGGGACTCCACTAGATACAGGCCTCCAACTAGACTCCATCCCATTCACTACAACTCTCTGGCTTCTTTTCTCCAGCCAGTTCACAATCCATCTCACTACCCGATCATCCAGATCACGCTTTCTCAGTTTAGCTGCAAGGATACTCTGGGAGACGGTGTCAAATGCTTTTCTGAAATCGAGATAGACCACATCTACTGCTTTACCATCATCTATCCACCTGGTAATATCCTCAGTCTGTCTCAGTTTATATTTAGGTTGGTAATGCCATATATAAACTGAGTAAAATAAAAAACAAAGTATTTTATCCTGCTGGGAGAGCCAGACATTTAACATAACACATTTATATGATAATGTTTAAGAAATTCATTTAGCAAATTGCAAAATATGCTTTACCCTGCTAAACTCTCTCTTATATATAAACACATATTTCAAACTGTGTTCTCCAGTGCTTCAAAACATTGACTGGCGAAAGATACAAGACCCTTTAAAGGTTAGTGAGAAGAGGTATTCCCTGAGGAGAACAAAGGGAGAAGGAAGGTCCTTGAGAGACATTGGTGAGGTATTTTCAAATGTCAAGAATGGCTGGCAGCACTAGAAGATGCAGAATTAAGTGATCTTGCAACCTGTTACTAATGCTTACATTTTTGTTCCTAGATAAGCCTCAGGAGAGAGACCATGTGTTATTGTTACCTTTTGTTTATTATTTCACTTTTAGTGATTTGCTGTTGTTAAAAAAATCACAGTAAACTATACACTACGCTAGAAAGTATGGCTGTAGTCCTTTCCATGCATACCACAGCACAGAATGAACTCCGGTGGAGATGGTCTAACCTGTACAGAACATTATCTCACTTTCTGAGAAGCCTTGCATTGTGTGAGTCCATTCTTGTGGCTTGCCTGCCTGTAGACTAGGCTGTCATTGCTAGATGGAAGCTGAATCTGAAGGCTTCGGGACTGAGGAGTCCCAGTCCCTGTCCTGTACAGCCAGCCAGCTGCCAGGCTGAGCAGTGTCCCCACTGCACACACGTGCCACAGGCACAGCCCACCACAAACAGCTCTCACATATGCATGAACAATACACATGCTCTGATCCTGTTCTTACTTGCCAGCTAACTAGGCTGAGGCCCAATGTTTGCCAGCAGAGCTCATGCTCAGACTCACACAAACATGGACAAACACAAACCTGGACCTATGATCCCTCCAGGAGCCAGCTCTGAGACCCCTGGGCTCTCACCCACACACGGAATGGAGAGCACCCTCAGCCAGGAAAATAGTAATGAATAGTTTTTAATAAAAAGACAGGACAGGCTGTAGTCATCAGCTGCAAGTCTTGGCCAGACAAGGATATGACCAATAACTGATTTACACATAGCTGGCCCCTGTTATCCACCACTTCTCTCCATTTTCACAGACTTGTACCTTCCACATCCATCCTGCCCCTCCTTTAGTCACCTTTGTCCCTTCCCCTAAACTTCCCATTATAGGTTTCACACTTTTCCACAATTTCCTTCAAGCATCACATAAAAAATTTTACCCAATCCCACAGGCCTTCTCAGATATCCCTGAATAAGTTTGCTCTTTCCTGGGAGACCCATGATAAACCTGTTCCCCACCCTTCTGATGAGTTGCAAAGTCCTGGTTGAACCTCCTAAAGGCCTTGAGTGGCTCCTTCCAGAAGGAAGGCCTGTCCACTAGTGATCTGGGTGCTCTGGTCTTTAGGATTGTCTCTGTTATCTTGTACTCTGGGTGTGGTTTATTACTTCTCATGTCTCTCACCCTCATTTTTATGCTGAATAACCATTAACCAGCATGTAGCTCCTTCGGCAGCTGTGATGAGTGAAAAGTCTCCGTCAGTGGCTTTTGCATGGTCATTTTTACTAAATTTCTGAGTGCTGTATTCTAGTGTGTGTTTCAGTTTGTTAGAGAAGGTGATAGATAATCCCAAGACAGAAGCCTGGCCCCACTTTCTGGAGAGCAAAGCACTGCGCACACATAACGATGCAACTGTCAGAGCTGGTCATGGGAGTACCTGCAGGTAACCCACAGCAGGGTTACTAAGGGCATTGGTCTCAGAGAGCATCTATGATAGATCTACAGATACTTGGTGTCTTTATAATGACATCTATAGACACACAAACAGCACTCAGAAGATCAGTTACTCAGGCTAAGAAAAATTACTCCTGACAAGGGATGGGTTATACACTTGCCAAAATCCTCTCCTTGTGCACGTTACATACACCTGGTGTATTGACACTTAGCAGTGAAGACAAACAACTGAGATACAGGTCCCGAAGGACTCACATCTGTCAGGAATACCTCTGTGCCATGACATGGGCTGGTGGTGATGGACGTCCAGGCATTAGATGCCTTTTACAAGTATTTTCATTGCTTTGAAGTGTTTTTGCTGGGGAAAAAAAAACCAAACAGTTAAGCATAGGAAGTATTTTTAGGCAGTGTATATAAAACTGTAAAGCATCCTAGAAGGAGTTCAGAGTGCCTGAGGTATTCTGTCTTGGATACACCTTGTATAGCCAGATAGTGCCTGAAGAATTAATGTAACATAATTTTCCCCCCTTTATTTACTGCAGGAGATCAAACAGCTTTTCATGGTAATAACTTAATTTGTTCTTTAGTTAAAAAAATTAGAAGAATGTATATTCCCCTTGAAAGCAAGGTGTGTTGCAATAGTTCTGTAATGCATTAACAACACTCTTGCCTTCTGGTAGGAGGCAAGCAGACTGAGCTCCTCCCAAGGAACACAATCCCATTTCACTTCATGTGCCCTGGCTTTGTACCACAGTGGAGGAGCTCATAGACAAAACTGTTATGTTCCTTGAAAACCAATGCCGATAAAAGTTGTACATTACAACATTGTGATTAACTAGTTATTGGTAACATTTTCTTTATTCATACAGGCATAAGTCTTAAAATTGAGGCGGTACATCAGAAAGCAAAGTGAGCCCACTGCTTAAAAAAAAAAAAAGTAAAAAGTAAACATTTACCCTCTAGAAGAATTGCTTGTTGCTCCTCTTTTGCTTTGTTTCCATGTATTTTACTGCTTTTTCCCCAACTCAGCACAATCCAATTTTTTCAAGTAAAATCAACTTAAATATATGGCTGCTTCTTCTGTCTTTTACAAAGCAGACACAAACATTGGAACATTAATCTGTAGTATTTGCTCTTTACTCTTTTCATTATTAAATAATGGGATTGTAAAACCAGCATTTAAGAACTTTGTAAAAATAACAGCCATATCAATTCTGAGTTTGAAAATACTCTATCCTGCATTTTACGTGCTCCATAATGCAGTCACAAATCATAATCTGTCAGTGAGACACCTTTCACTGTGATTTTTTTTCTCTAGAAGTCTTGCATATTTTAAGCTATTTAAGGTGCATTGCTTCTTTTCCCTGCCAACATGCGGTGAAATCTCAAACCAGCCCCACGGATTCACATGGCAGTTCCGTAAGGAACTCTGCAGTGACAGTCATGGTTCTGTTCAGTTCATGGCACACATTTCCTTCTGATTCATTACTGGAAGTTTGAAAATGCCTTGAAAGAAGACAGATCTCTCCTTTCATCCTTCCAAAAGCTGGGAGGGAAAGATTGTGTACTATCATTACAGTCATGCAGTTTTTCTTTCTATCTAGATAAATGTCAGCCTTTTAAAAATTCGGCTTAAAGATTTATTTTAAAAACACGTGTCAAAGGGAGATTCTCAGGTGAGCTGAGTGGTATGGAAAAGTAGATGTCAATAGTGACTTACAGACATAAAAACATGTAGAGCATGAAGTTGAGAAATCACACTTCTGTGTTAATCACAAATGGACTTCAAGAAAAGTTGAGTTTAATCTCCTCTTTGTACTTTTAGTCTATTTTTGTTCTAGAATGAGGGAAAAGATGGTTTCACCTTTCAGTTCTTATGCAACAGAACAAATTTAGAAAAATGTTTACATTTCTTCCTGAAGGTTTTTGCTCTGACTGTGGCTATTATAAAAGTGCTATAACAACAAGAGCTTGGGAAAAAAAAGTTTAATTTCCCTTATGTTGTGCAAATAACAGCACTGTGTGCATATCCAGTCCCCTCTGCCAGCACAACTCAGTGAGTTTTAAGCTGAAGAAGAGGTCCTCTACAACCCAGTTGGTAAGGACCAACTAATAACCACATTCTTTCTTAATAACCACATTCTCCCAAACTACCAGGTTTCTGTCTGATTAAAAAAAAAAAAAAAAGAAAAGAAAAAAAGAGAAGTGAAGGGAAGAAAGCATGGACCACAGGCAAGGTTAGTTCACATGCCAGCTCTTTGAAGAAGGAAGCAGAAGGCAGCAAAAGCAGAGCTGTGTCATATAGTTCTTTTGTTGTTTCCTCTGCTTTTCAAAGTGCCTTGGCTATTTGATCTCTAGTAGATAGGTGCTGTAGCCATTTTTCAGCAGAAGACTTATCTTTAGATAAGTAACTTTTAGAACTATATTTCATAGTGAACGGCAAGACAAACTTTCCTTACTGATCTTCAAAAGAACTTGCAAGCGAAATGGCAAACTATTGCACTATCGTTCTCTTAACTTCTCTTTATGAGGCTCACTTTTATATCTCTTTTTCTTTATCACGCTCTCTCAATGAATGTTGGTGCTACTCGACCTTTAAATGTCAAAATCCATTTGAATGGCATTTACTGTGAACTCTGCAGCCATATACCATACATGAATGGCTAATATACGTAAGAATCAAGAGACATATTTCACGATGCACAGCTAGGCTTACAAATTCATTTTATTATTCCTATCACCTCCCCACCTCCATGAAAATAAAATTTCAACTAGCTACTGCTATTTTAAGAAGAGAGTATACACAGGCAAGCTGATTGACATAAGTCAGCTAACTCTTCCAGCTCAAGGTCTGAGTCTGCAAGCTGTTTCTTGTGGGTGGATCTCTGTGGTTAGATTGAGAAGCCTCCAGAATTTAAACTGAAATCAGCTATAGCTGAGCTTTAAGGCGTAAACTCTTACTTTAAAAGTTCTTCAAGTGAAGAACCACTTCCTTACAAAGTGAAGTCTCTTTAAATACTATTACTACCAGTTTCCATTTGCTCCTGGTGAGTTTTAACACACAAATATTCTTTGTATTTTAATTTTTTTTTGTCTCACATTGGACAATAAGAATAGGTTTCCATCACTGCATCTACGTGGATGAAATCTGTAGTCTGAACCAAATATCCCACTTTTTTCCTTGAAAAGATATGAAGAAAGGCAGAGCAGGGGAGCCAGTCATGAGGAGGGAGCTGAAAATATTCCCAGTACAGTCAACAGTTTCATTCAGGCTCATCTCTCTAACGCAAAGCTCTTTGGCAATGATTCAGTCATAATAGATGTTCTGTACCAATCTCAGCTAGGACAAAATAGCAGATTTTGTCCAGTTCTCATGCCAATAAAAAAGGAACATAAAAGTCCCTTTCCTCTGTCAGTTTTGAAGCAATTAATTCAAAATTATACCCATGGCATACTGCAGAAGAGAATGTGGATTTCCAGTTGTAGCTATCATTTTGCTTGCAAAGGTAGCCTGGTCTGTTTTACCCATTGGAGGGTCTTTCTGCCTACAGAGAAGAGATATAGCCTTCAGGAAGAGAGAATGAAAAAAACTGATTAACTTGACACTATTTCTCTCACTCACTTGGTCTAGACTGGTAGAAATTTCTGTCATGAACAAAGAGGATCAGGGCTCTGCTGTGCTGCAGAAGCAGTCCATGGCCTGAACAGTCTGCAGGAAGCTAACCATTGTAGAAATCTGGGTATTACAGCTTGCTGGGTAGCCAGCCAATAAACTGAAATAATCCCATTTTTTGGTATACAAAAAAAAAGCAAGCATGCACAATTTCCACCACTCATTCAATTTTCTTGTTTCATCTTTCTGAGTTAGAAGGCATGGACTCATTTGCAAGTTTTGACCAATGATGCCTGTCACATTGAGATGGAGACACCTCCAGCACATGACAGAATTCTACAACACCCACAGGAAAGAGTTGTTATCCCACAGGCAAGTGAGAAATTGAGTCACCATATTATCATCATCTCCTATAGCCCAGTTGAGTGTCCTAATTATAACATCATTCCCTAAGTGAAGTCTTAAAGGTAAGTACCTCCATAGTATTGCTGAGCCTTGCCAGAACAGCAAGATGTCGCACACTCGAATTATGGACATCTAGGCTAGATCACGACCTGCAGGATGACCTCAGGAGGTTCTGTAGGCCAAAGCAAGGGCTGCTCAGTATTCCCCTGACGAAGTGCCTCATCCTGAATAAATGGGGCATGGTCATCGCTGGGAACTTTCCACCCAGTCATGCAGAGCTCCCTCCTCTGTCTTCACTAGTAAGCATACTGACCCAGCACTGTGCAGGTTTACTGAACCTTTCTCCCGATCAAAGGAGCTAATTTGATTACTTAATGGCCTTTAGAAAGCAAATTTAAAGCAATCATCATTAGCTGAACCACTTCTCCTTTCAAAAATATTTTCCCAAGGGCTCAGCTCAGATGAATGGGATGTCTCCTACGGAGCTGTACAGCTTGCCTGCAATTTCCACCCACCATCTTGAAGAAGATACCTGATCGTTAAAGGTACAATACAGCAAAAAGAAAGAAAATCCTCATCTTAAAAATCAAGAAAATCCTTTCAGTTAGATAACTGTCACCTGAGAACAAAATTACAGCTATTGCAGATTTTTGTGGTTTGTCATGTAATTAGCCTCAAGTTTTTCCATATGGTGCAAATCTCTTCCAAGTGGGCAGGCATACTGAATGTGTGCTTCCCACTGAGCGCTCTTGCACTGGGAACACTGGTAACAGTGATGACGATAGGTACTCACAGAAAGGAATACCTGTATTCCTCTGTGCTGAAAACACTGCTTTCAGTAGCTGAAATGGTGCCTTGTATCTGAAAATTCAAAGACAAAACCAAGGCTCATAAATAGAATATCAGTCATTAAAAGTCATCAAAAACATCTGGTATGAAGTATTTCCTACAGATTTGTTTTCATTATTTTTTTTGTTGAAAGTAAAATACATATATTAGAACAACAAGCATCAACATTTGGTAGTGTGTTTCCATATTTTTCCATAGCAAATAGAATCCTTATTCCATGGAAGCTCCAATCCTAGACAAGGCACATGTCCTCTAGGCTGCTTTTGGTTTCTTACCTATTCTACCAGAAAACTCAAGCAGCTTTTCTCAAAAACCATCTGCATTTCTTAGGTTTGCGATGCCATAGCCAGTTAAGAGCCAGGTGCCTCAAATTTTAGCATTCAAGCATGATATTGGCACCTTTAATGCTTTCACCACAGTGAAAGCATATGTTTGTGACATGTACAAAAAGAAAAGGCTTGTTTGATAAAATTGTCATACTTGAAGAGGAAATCTGTCAGTATTTGTGCACCACTGAAGAAACCTAAACTTATCCTTCCTGAGAGTCACCAGCCTGACTAATCAGCTCATAGACAGAATACTTCTGATATCAATGTTTGGTTAAAATTGTCGAAATTACAACTTCAGGCTCTTTAATATCAGTTGTGTTTAAGGTCAGTGAAAAAGCAGAAGAGGGAGTCTGATCCGTTATATTTAAAGTAATGCTTCATGGGTAACAACAAAGAGAAAGAACTGACCCGGTAAGAGCATCACTCCCAGAGACATAAATATGAGAACTGTTGATTTGCCAGAGAGAGAGTGAAAAGGTTTCACAAAACCTCTTCAGCATTCCTCATTAAGAATGAGACCTTTCCCTTTCACTTGATTATGATTACTTTCAGTCTTCTTGCATGAACATACATTTCATAACATAAAGTGGTATTTTAACAAAACACGTATTTTATTTAACCATTCCAGCAGAGCATTTTCTGTTTGTCAGACACCAATGAATTCTGGATGACTGGAAAACACGTATGTTGCAATGTACATGCAATGACATCAGTGACACAGTTATTTCTGCACTGCAGAAAACTCTGTTATCAAGAAATCATCAAAAGGCTGACCTGTTTCAAAGATATTTGAGCAATCTGAAATGGAGTACAGCACAGAATTTTCTGGTTAAGCTGCATTTCATCATGTAGTGGCCAATAATGGAACCAGAAGCTCTCCCCAGAAATAGATTCCCTACTTGGTTTAGATAAGATAAAGCAGAGTTGAAGGGAGTTCTCCACCGATCCCGGTCATCATCTTGACAATTGGACTGCTGGCTGGCTGGCTTAGGCATCTCCACATTCAGCATCTAAGTGCTGCAAATCTCACCCTTCAATTTCCAGCTTTCTCCGTTTAATGTACAGAGAGCATCAGTGGCAGACTCCCTTTTGGGAACCTAACTTTCAAGCCCTATCTAATTTGAACCCTCTTTGAATCTATTCTGTTAAATCCTTTGAAAATCTGGCTCTTAACATAAGCCTTAACAATGCATTCTACATTATGTTCTGTTTCACCCTCTTTTTGAGGGTACAGGAGTCCACTGGATACTGTCTTTTTACTGTCTAACAGTACTGGGCAAGTACCTCAGCTATGATTACACTCCACAGCTCAAAAGGAATGCCGAAAGCATAGAAGTTTACTTTAGAACATCTTCTCTCTCTTTTTTCTAAGAATTCAACCGGTCCATTAAGCTTGTTAAGCTTTATCTTTGCAATAAATTATGCCCTCAGCAATCCTCTTCTCTTCTGTAGCAGAAGCATCTTCCTTGCCTCTGAGCACATTTTTAGATTTAAAATAGTCCCTCAAAGGTATTTCTTAACTAAACCTTTCAAAGGCTTTTATAGTGTAACCTTCCTCCTCTCCCCCTGCTTTGTTCCAATGCTTGTTTTAAAGTGGTTTAATATGAAGATCAATACTATAGCGTTTTTATAGAATGTTGAACTTCCCCTCAAAATAACTCATGCCAAAGCTTATATGGGACAGTTTTGTCTTCCACTGCATAAAACTATTATTTATATTTTTTTAGTTGGTTGTTTCAGGTTTTTCTTTTTGCACAGTACCAGAGCTATGGCTGAGAAAGCAGCAGGGTGCTGTTTGTCCTCTGTAGTGTCAGCACGTTCTGTTTTCCATTTTCTGGATCTTTGGGCACAGACTGTTCCTTCTTTCCTCTTTGGTAAATGCTATGGGCACTGCCCCTAAATGATAGTTCCCTCAGACCACACAAGTAGTCCATAGAGCCATAGAAAGCAGTAAAATTCAAGTAATTTCAGGTTCAAGTTTTGATGGTAAAAGGAGACAGGGCAGATAGTTCAAATGCCGGTGCTGGCATTAGGAAACAGATGATGCTGGGAAATTACCAGCCCAGATAATAATAAATGACCTCTTCCTTGGCTCAGGTTTGCAGGTGACCGACTTTAATAAAATGAGATGAAGGAATAAATTTTCAGTACTATGAAATGCTACAGTGAGAAAGTATGTGCTGCAGATAACCAGAGAACAGAACAAGCAATTAAAGCAAATAAGTAGGCAGGGGAGACTACTTGGAGGAGGAAGGCAGGTATTTTTTGCTGAGGTTTTTTGAATACCTGCCATGAAAACTGCTGTAACACCCCTCACCGAATGCCAGCCCAGGGGGACAGTGTGAAATGCCAGATCTCTGCAGAGACTTTAGCACAAGTTCACACCTCTTCCACCTCTTCCTGGCCTTTTCAGGACATGCTAATTACAATGATGTCCACATAGTGACAACAAGCCAACAATGGAGAATGCTCTGCTATTCTGAACCATGACATACTGTCAGATGCTGATATCTAACATTAAAAGAATGTGTGTTGCTATAATTGTTGAATTTCCTCCTGTTGTCCCACCTGCAAAATGTGTGGCTTCAAGTTACATGTGAGATCTTGATGTGAAGGCCAAGGGGAGGGCAGAGTGAGTGCATGAACCCACCACAGTAAGGTAACACATACACATGGGCCATGGGCTAAAACCGTAAAGCCTGGACTGCCAGTAACAATCCGGGGCATGATAATCCCTTAATGAGCAACAGCAGGTGCTGAAGTGCTTAAAGTAAATCACTCCTGCATTTTAGCGAGTTGTTATTTATGTCATCGCTATCAACCAGTGCAAATCTGACAGGGTTGGCGGCAGCCAGTGACCTCTGCTACTGAGGGCTGGGAGCTGCAGGGGATCCCCGGGCAGGCAGGGCAGGGCAGGGCAGGGACTGTCCCACCGCCCCAGCCAGGAGCAGGCAGCCAGGGGCACTGCGAGCAGCCCCAGCTCTGGGCATCAGGCACCTCCCTGGGGTTGGGGACAGCTGAGGCTGGGACAGGAGAGCCTGCGGGTGGGGCTGGGGATCAGGCCCGGTGAGGGGAACCAGGGTCAGACACAGCCCAGGATGGCCGAGGCATCGAAGCGTAGCCAAGGAATTTGAGTGTGGATTTGTAATAGGAAGTTTTGGTCTTCTAATTTTGATTGGGTTGGAAAGAGGTATTTCTCCTGTCTCAGGCGAGCATTTTGTTGATTCAGATTGTTAGGAATTCCCGTTACCCCTCCAGTTTAGTATGTCTGTGGGTACATCCAGAAACATCAGCCACTGGAGAGATATCGATACAAATGAAGAAACACCAGTCAAGGCAGCAACAAGCACAGCACGACACTGGAAGTTTTCAGACTTGGTGCTTCACTGCAGATGTCCAGAGTGGAAAGCACAGGACAGACATATGGTCCTTTTCTCACCAGTCAGGCGAAGGACACACGTTCTCACACCCGTCCAAGCCAGGACGGCTGCGGTGGCACAGGAGCAGCATCCCTCCTTGCTGTGAAGGTAGTGATGAGAGACCAAAGGCTTGGCCTGAGACATGATTTCTGTTGGCAGTCTAAGGAAAGGAAGATGATTTCATCCAAACATTTTAAGTGTATTTGGACAAATTATCCTTGCCATAGAAATATATTGTACTAATGAAGTTATGCTGTCAGCCACTGCAGGGCTGGCAGGACTCACAAACTATTTTAATCCTCCAAGAACACATTTGCCCAGACAATAATTTGACTTGTCATTAGTAAATTCCTAGCTCAGCTTTTTAAGAGACAGGAACACAGAAAAAAGCATTGATTTCTAGGTTATTGATTCCTATCACAATAGCATCAGATTTCTTTTAAGGTCTGTAGAAAATTGATCTATGGGCTATATTTTCCCACCTGTATATTGAAGGTCCATAGGCTTTAGAGAGGGCTTTTTAGAATACTGCAGCAGCTTGTTGCTTTGATTTCAAAGCTGCATGGAGCTTGCCAAATCTCTTCAAAGGACAGGAAAAAAAAAAGGTAATTTGTCCTTGTAAGTGCTGATGCAACATGAGAATATATCCTTGTAAACACAGTGCTTAAAGAACTGGTCCTCTGTTGTGTGCTGGGCTGCTGAAAGAGGAAAAGATCAACTCAAAGAAGAGTCAAATTGCAGCTCAGTATTTCTTCTTGGCTCAGACTGTCTACCGATCTTTGTGTCACTCTCCCTAACCAGAGCAGGAAAAAGAAAAGACTTTTTCAAGAACAGGATTCCACCTACCTAGGTTGAATTCAACCTACCTGTCTTCATGTTAGACAGATTTGTCATCCTATATTCTCTTTCTAGTCAGTGGAGAGAAACCCAGTAGATGTGTCATCTGATCCATTTTAAGCATCTTAGAATGAGAGGAACTGCTCTGTGAAGGTATTTTTTTTTCCCATTGACTACACATGGAGTATACAGTGATTAGTTCAGACTTAGATGTATGAATTTTAAGCCTGCAGTTGGGACAAATCATTCCCATGCTTTTATTTCCTTAATTTCCTCTTTTTTAAGATGTCTCAGTATCCTATTCCTAATCAGCACAGGATGAATCAAGGGGGCACACCCTTGTTGCTTCATCCTTCCCCCAAAATAACCCTTCAGCTGTGCATGATTTCTCTGCTCCCCAGCCTGCGTTGCTCTGTTACACCACATCATTCCTTAGCAGATTCCCCACAGACACTTGCTAGTGTGGGGAGGGATCAGACAGCTGCAGGAGGAAGTGCCTGTTGTACAGAATGGTGGGGGAGCAAGGCGTGTCCTTGGCCACACCTCAGAAGGGGTCCTTCTATTTTCATGGCTGACATTTTTTCCTCTGACAAGATTTGCGCAGCAACTGGTGACAATGCTGAGCTGTGTTCATTGGGAAATACCCTGAAATGAATCTTCACTGGTAATTCTTTTCAATAAGATGCAGCAGCCACAGCTGTTAAGTTTCTGCACCAACACAGCACCAAAGTCATCCATTTTCATTGTAAGACAAAAGAAAACCCATTTGATTTAGGTCAGGCTTACTTAGGCTCATTGTGCTTTTACCAATTGGCTTCCTTCCAGTGCTGGTGTATTTATCTTCATATCACTTTTCAGCACCAGAAACATGCTATTCTCTGCACTTTACAGATGGGTTCCTGAAGCAGAGTTCATCTTCTCCCAGGCAACAAAGGGAGGGGTGAGGAAGTTACATGGGAACCAGAGCGTAGGAACTTTACCAGCCTGGAAATAAAGCTCTGTTACTTACATGAGGGAAGACAGCACCAATGAAGACTTTGATATGGAGTCCTGAAGGAGTAGAGATGATCCTCAAACATGGGCCAGGCAACAGAACACTCCTAGCTGCAAGATTTGAAGAAACTGCATTGCCTACACCTGGAAGCCCAGCTCTAACTTAGGAACTGCCCAGGTACCACTGGGTACCAGCACAAGCAGCTGTTTGGCCTCTTCTAGCAAAGTGCACTGAAGCATCTGCAGCAGGTCAGTACTGTGTTCTCAGTCCTGTTTTGCCCCCGGTTATAACTGGCAAAGGAACTTCAGCTGAGGGTGATCCCCCTCAAACAATCTGCCTTTTTAGAGGGAGAACTGGAGATGCTCAAAATGGTCCTTTGTGGTAAGGGGAGCAGACAACTGTCCTCAGTCCTCAGCTCCATACTGTGGGCGGTCAGAGTGCAGCCCCTGTTACCATGTTACCACCATCAGGCGTACATCTCTCTTCCTGTCAGTATCAGGTGACGTGCCAACATCTCTGGTCATGCAAAGGATGTCTGAGAGTTTGGCAAAGAGCATCACAAGCACTACAGGAAATTTCTATAAATTACTATCAAGGGCACAGCTAAGCCAGCTAGCTGTTACCTGCTGTGCCAGCCAGAAGACACAAAACACACCTTGGTTTGCCTTCGTGAGAAAACTTGTGGAGTCTTGACTTTTTAAGAGGATGCTGCCAGCTACACAGAGCATGCCACATTGAGCACAGGACTGTGGTGGAAGCCACCTGTGTGACAGGCAGCACCCAGAATGGATTCAGAGGTTAAACCCATTCCAATAGCTCAGCTGTCACTGGTGGTTGCTGAAAGGACAGCATAATCTGGGTGTGCCCTTTCTGTGGAGTGGTGCATTCTTCTGTACATAGAACCATTGGGAAAGCCTGGTCCCATCTGCATGCTGCTCCTGTAGACATGAGATACTCATTTGGGCTCTACGTGGTTCTTATTAGTTTATGGGACAGATTTGTGAAGTTCAGAAGAACTGGATTCCAAGCTGTAACCTACAAGGAACTACATATAATGTTTGTATCTTTGGAAAAGAGGGTTAAACTGATCTGCCAAGTTAAACAACATACTGCCACCTTTGAAAAGCCTCATTATCAGGTCTAGAAGTGTCTGCCATTAGTGTGACACTTGTATGTAAAGAGATAAAACTGTTGCAATTAGCTTTGATTTTCATCCACAGGCTTTACTTCTGCTTCCAACCAGAGTTCGTTCAAATTACTGTTTATGTTTGACACCGATCTGGCAGCAGCAGCAGAAGCTTAATAGCATAGAGATTCGTTTATTTAGTTATTTATTTATTTGCTTGTTACTGTGTCTGAATCACATTTCTAAAAATGTCTGCACAGCATTATTCAGACTAAATTTTGCATTTCATCTTTACCAGTGGAGATAGGATAACAGAAATCAGGGAAGCTGTGAACTGTACCACCTAGTCAGTTATTTATATGGAGAACCTATTAAACAAACTATTTAAGCAATGAAATATCTCACTTATTGTTAATAATATCATGAATATGAGGAAGTTCATCACCCAGGTTCTCTGGAGTCTGTGGTTATGCTGCATAATTACATAATAACCAACCACACAGTCAATGCCTATCCAGCAAACATTTTAATTTTATTCTATCATAGAGGAATACAGCGGTGTTATACTGATTTATTAAGAAGAAAAATCATGACTCAATACCATCTTAAATCGTGAGACATGAAAAAAAAAAGATAATTTGGGTAATAAGAAATGTTTGCTTACCAGCATTTGAGTTTTTAAATTCATATTTTCCAGCAACAATATGGTTAAATACTTAAAATGCCATAGTTACCTCAAAATCATGATGCAACTGAAATCAGTGGAGTTACATGAGTAACTACATAAGGGAAGCATACTCTCAAGTCCCAAGAGTTAGGACATCAAATTTCTTGATCCATCAATTAAAGGCACTTACACACTACAACCAGTACATCTGGAATCCCCATTACATTCTTCGCTGCAGGAAGAAGTTTGGCCAATTCAAACCTTCAGCTCTAATCCTATGTTGCTCTGATGTTGAGCTCCATTCACCCACTGACCATAACTGTCAGCAATTCAATTTCCCATTTTTGTCTCCAGAGTCATACACTGTTTAGAATATGATGCATAGAGAATTTAGAGGAGACAGAATTTACCTTGCAATGGTTAAAAGCATTGCAAAAAATCACCCCATCACAAAATCAGGGAAAAATGAGACTTTACTACAATCCCATCATGACTTTAAATAAAACTAGCTCTTTGATTCAGTCTTCTATTCCTAAAAAGAGAATAATAGTGCATACTGTGCTTTGAAGAATACTCATAAATGCTCTGAAATATTCATCTAGAAGATACTGTATAAAGACATGTAACTGTTCATTGCTGCAAATGTAAACAAACCCCATTTCACAGCACAGCATACTATTAGCGAGAAAAAACTGCACAAGATAAATCCAGGAATTTCAAAACACTCATCCATCCAAAACCACCAAACCAAACAAAAAATTCCAACATGGTTTGGGAAAGCTACCAGTGTAAGAGTTTTATTCAGGTCAAGAGAAATAACACAACATTTTTGAAACCAAAAACTATCTTTTTGCCATCGCAAAGAAACTTGGGTCACTCAACTTGTATCATCAGAGTGTCCTTATTTTTAGAAGGGCAGGAGGAAAATGAAATGCCAAGTAATTCAAAGTGTACAGAACTACAACCATTTTTCACAGCAAACATTACAGCTGGACACACTATCAGAATGGTCAAACACATGTTTTAGGGCTTTCTGAGTTTGAAATCCTCAGATTGCTTCTGGCAAGCTGAAACAGCGACTAAGTAGGATATAGTCTGCTCCTCTCCTCAGGTCATTACTGTACCAAACTGTACCAATAGATGTTTCTTTTTAGGATTTAAAAAAAATTTTCTTTTAAAGTCCTCAGTGAGGACTACTCATGAGGGAAGCATCCAAGTCTCCCGGTGCGAATAAACACTGTTCTGCCATATTTGTGCAACACTTCCAGTTATTTGGAGTGCTACAGGGACCAGACTTGAGTGCATTGACTAACATTCAATCCAGAGACAGCAGTAATAAATGTCTGCTGCATGAATCCAAGAACTGGATAATATTCACTACTGCAGATGTCCCTTGTCTTTTACGCCAATAGGACCATTATGGTGATTTTTTTCCATCTCCTTCTCCGAAATGACAAATGCCAGCACAATCAAAATTTGGAAATTTTCCATGTGAAAAACAGGAAGAGGAGTGCTAACTTAATCGGCTGTGCTACACTTTCAACTGTGACTGTGAGGAAAAAGCTGGCCAGGCTGACCACCTTGCTTATGAAAGAATGATACCAGGTGCATCATGGTAACATTAGAAATATCTGTAATAAATCTCATATTATGTAAGAGAAAAAAAAATGGGGCTTCCACACTGAATATGGTGTACAATATTACAGGTCTTCTTTCTCTGCATTTCAGAATGACATCATTGATCTTTTTGTATGAGTTTAATTACAGACTCACTTTAATGCTGCCAGTAATAAGGTACTGCTCTTAAAGAGGCAAAAAGCTTTATTAGATGCTGAAAAGAGCTAGGGATGCTCTTAAAACTAATAAAGGGCAGTCAGTCAATCACATTTGCTCTGCGAAGAGCTTTTAAGATGCAATCCCAAGGCTCGAAGCTTCATTACCAAAACATTTTTCCTGTTGCCACTTAAAAAATTCTGCTGAATGCCTAAAATGTAGGTAATGAAACTGCAACAATAATTGCATGCTTAAGAATTAAAGTACAAAGTAGTTCTACTTTCACTGAAGAGATTATTTTAAAGACTGGCACTATTTTGGACCCTAAAAATACATGGATCAGTGCCACTGAAGAATGCACAGAGATTTTTATGGAACCCAGACTGTGGATACAAAGGTTCATTTGAGAGTTTAAATTTCAAATAGCAACATACCAATATCAGGACACATAATGTGTATATAGTATTTAAAAGAAACAACCCCTCCACAGGAGAGGCTCTGAAGAATCCTTAATCAAAAGTACTCCATTTTTCTTTCATTTCTACTTTATTAGTGCCTGAAGTAGCTGGAAAGTGGTGGTCAACACAGGATCTGCGGCAAGGCAGCTTTTAAAAAAGTTAGATTAGGAAGTGTTTTGTCTTTTCTGCTCAAGTAAGAAAGCTCATGGAATACAAAACAACTTTATACTGCAAAGGGACTCTACTGTATGGTATCATATAAGAAATGAGACTGGCTAGTAAACTATGCTGTCAGTCTTTTTAAAAGACAAATGAAAGGCATGTTCAGCTGTACTAACATCAGACCACTTGAGAGGCTCTCTTTGCTGCCTATACTGAATGGGGATGCCCTTGGAATTTTATCTGAGATTTACTGGTTTGGGTGGTGAGATAATACTTCAGGTTACATCTGTCTGCTTTTTTTCTTCTTCTTCACTGAAGAAGGTAAAAAATGTTAGAGGCTTGTTTGTTTTCAATGGTGGCAGCACAGTCAAAGAGTTCAAGGATCTACCTAGTGTGTAAAGGCATTAAATGTTCTCCAAGGCTCACTGATGAGAACCAGAATGGAAAGGATCAGAGATCACCAGAACAAAGGTGGCAACTAGAAGAACAATTCTGTTAGGTAGAAGAACACTTACATTAAGGTTTCCAAGAAGACATGCCAGTCTGGGTTTGGTAGTGTAATAAGGCACAAATACATTAATTTTCAATTTAGAAACCTTCGGTTAATTTTTTAAAAAAGTGATTAGAATTTATTGGCATTCATATTAAATCAGTGCTTTAGTTCTGGAAGCTGCTTCACTCCTACAGCCTTTTTAATCATCCCTTTTTGAGGATTAACCATCTTCGGATTTCCTGGGACACTGTATCTCCCTCTGAAATAAAATGGGTGAAGTTAGTCATCAAGTGTTGCATTCCCTGTAAGCTTTAACTGGTATTAATTTGCATGCTTTTTATATTTGCATAACTGATTACTATTGTGAATTAATAAACCTGAGAGAAACAAAAAACAAGTATATTTTTGGGTTTGCAGGCTACCAGAGCATCTAATTATTCTGCATACAGACTCAATCCTTATCTCATGATTCCTGACTACTTCCTGCTACCTAAATGATGGCATTTGAGGAACATGAGCAGAATGCTAAACATTTGCACAAAGAGAATGATAACTGGCTAAGGAGATATTTTCATGAGTTATATAAACCCTGTTAGGAAATGGAAAAACACGTGATGTGTTCATGTGCAGGTATTCTGCCCTGGAAACCCAAATTCTTGAGCCCATGATCACACAGGAAATGCTGCCAGCAGACTTTTTAAGTGGTACTCATCATGGATACATACACCATGTATATGAAACCTGCTAGAGCTGTTTTCATCTTGATCTTCTAAGAGAAATCAGTGGGAATGAAAAACAAATCTCTGAGGGCATAAATGGTGATTCCACAAACTGGAAGGGTCATTCTCATGGTCAAGTGGCATGCATCTCTGCTCTGCTCTACTCTATTCTTGNAAATACATCAGAACATCACATCATTATATTCATTATGATAGCCAGAGAAATACTTTGCTATGCAGTAGAAGCTGTGATGACATAATCTCTGCAAGTTTCAAATTTCTGGTTGTCACTACCTTGAGCTTGACACATCCTTTGTTCCAGCTCTTACAAACAGTCATGGTCTTAAAGGGAGAGCTGCCCCTAGATAGAGATGGAGCTACTTCTACTCAGAGTTTGGAAGATCAAATCCCAAGGCCCCAGTTTGCTCAATAATCAATTGATTATTCAAATTCAAATCAACTGATAACTCAAAACTGATTGATTAATCTGTGGATCACTGTAGAGTGGGATCAAGTAGACAGCATATGTCTGCATGATATTCTGCAGGCAGCAAAACCTCTTTACACTCAAAACCAGATGGACTTGCAGACTGAGAAGCCAGGTAGCTGCAGCCAGTCTAGTGTTGAAATTGAGCTAATAAGCCCTGCTATATGCCTTAGTATAACTGTAAGGGCTCAGAATGACATTAAATTGGTGCTCAGATGGCATCAGAGACATGAGTCATCAAAACAACCATGTTTTTCCCAATTGTCAACTAGCCTATTTTTGTCTTGTCCTGTGTAGTATCATAAAAAGCACCTCTACTGAACTTGGCTTCTATGTCTGGATGGCCGGGAAACTGAATGTATCAACAATTAGTGTTCACAATTAATACTCAAAAATATTTCAGTGTTGCTTTAATATACAGGTTGGGTTTTCCATACCTGTACCTATAGTTAAACAAACATTAAGCAGAGTTTCTTAGTATGGTTTGAAATCCAGAAGGCAGGCATTTTCTGAAAGGCCAGCGGAAGTGAGATAAGAAGTCTGGACAGAAAAATTTCAAATAATTCTCAAGAACACATTTATTTTCAGCCATGCAGGTCTTCTCTTATTCGAATGAAATTATTTCTCATTAATGTCAGCTTGAATGAATAACCTTCAGGCTGCAAATCAAAACCTAATTAAAAAGGAATAACATAACAATAGCTATGTTACCCTCGTGATGATCAAAGGGTGCTTACTTATATTCTAGTATTTCCTTAAAATACAAACTATGCCAAATCCCCATTCTTATCTCCATGTTGCCATCTAAGACCAAAGTTTCACCTGAAACTTCCGAGTCACTGGTTATAAAAGCCAGTGCTTTGCAAGTCAGCCTCCATGTAGCAGATACAGGCCTACAAGAATTCAATATGGTTTGAGATGCTTTATCAGAAATAATTAATCAGTGACAATATCCTTCATATCCCATATGCAATATATAGACATGACATATAAAGGACATGACACA
>VZTO01007081.1:0-14874 GCA_013400615.1 Syrrhaptes paradoxus
TTTCAATTTTGAAATTATTTTTCAAATTATCTCAAATGTAATACTCTCCAGTCCTATTAGTGAAAAACCACAGCTGCGCATTTTATTTATCTAAGCGTAGGAGGAAAATTCAAACTTATATCCTGACTTGCTGTTCATTTAAATAAATGCCACATGTTCAGTCACTCCGTGAAACCAATATAGACATAGAAGACTCAAAAGAAGTAACAGCACATTTTAAACAAAGCCTTATTCTTTAAATTTTAAAAACGCTTCACAACTAGTACAAACTCTGCAATCAGATTTTTATATTCAACCTCATGGCCTCTGGATCCAATTTTAAGGGCAGATTCTATGATGAAGTAATTGCTAGCCAGTTCTACTGTGTGATATTTAAGTACAGCTCTACTGAAAACTAAGTTTCTTTGTAGAAAAGATGTAGAATGTTAAAAATTGCGCTTCTTTTCAAACTCTCAAAACTAGCTATTATAATAGTAAGGCAAGGAAAGCAAGTAATACTACTATGTCACAATGCTTAGCTATCATTTATCTTAAGATACCTTTTTGTGCTTTAATGAGCTCCTTCCCGATTTCCAGAGTCACAAAAGCAGTACCATTAAGGACAATATCAGTTATTGTTCTCCATGCATTAGCAGAAAGTCGTTCAGAAGGGGAAATAAAGTTTCCAGCTGCATTGTTTATCACAACCTGAAACATACAAAGGAAAACCAAAGAGTTAACTAAAAATAACTCTTCCTGAGAGAAAAGCAAAGAATTTACAAGGAACTTCCTAGTGTTCCCAGGTGGAAAAGTAAAAATATCCTCATCAAATAAGGTATGAGGCAGTGGAGAGAGAGAAAATAATCCAACAGAAATTTTAGCATCTGCAGCATACATATATATCAGTAAAAGAAAATGAGCTGTATTTCCAAACTGCTGCAGTTACGAGTCTAGTACTGAGGAACTCTGGTGAATAACTTCAGTCATGACTCTCCATAGTGTCTCAAGAGCATCCTAACAGCAAAGTTTGTCCCCAGCAAGTTCCAAGGTCACATATCGTATTTAACATAATAGATGCATGGGAATAAATGCAAAAGAAGTTCAGGTAACCTGACAACTGAAGTCTGGATTAGCTGACTGTTGAGTAACAGGAAGTCTGATCAGCCGTGACAAAGAGAATACTATGATGTAGTGAACTGCAAGCAAGTAGTAGAAAACTTTTTCCAAATAGATGCATACCCATCACTTGTTGCCTTTCTACAAACAATAATTAGGCAACTGATACTTTCAGCTGCTTAACCCTTCAAGCTAGCAAGTTAGATATATTTTTGTAAGGTAACTAAGCATCACATAAGCCATTTTTAAACCAAAACTTACGTGTCCAGATCTTGTGTATTTAATAATAATATAATATGCTGAAATAATAAAAGGGTGCATTACTTATGGAATGGTCCCTGCATTTATGTAGGTTTGCACATAAAACAAAGTCTGATCTCAAGAACTTCTGGCCTGAATCAAGACATTAGAATTTTCAATAACAGAGCACAGCACATATCACATGAATATAAAAAAATAAAATACAACAGCCATAAATTAATAAATTATACACATAGATAACAAATGAAATTTAAATGCTCCCCTATAGTTTGAAGAAAAGAAAAAAATCCAAACACCTCAAGATACTGAGGAGGTTACCTGAATCACCGAATAAATAGAGCCAAGACACAACAATAAAACCAGTGAACTAAGGACTGCATGATACTGTCTTTGAGGTATGTATGTACATATGACTGCCAAAACAATCCATATGACTAAAGAATGATTGCTTTTTAATTGGGAGTAACAGTCTTGGGGATGGAATGAACAAAACATAGCTAGAAGGAATATAATACTGCCTGCAGTATTCATAGAATCACAAAATAGTTTGAATTGGAAAGGACCTTAAAGATCATCCAGTTCCAAACCCCCTGCCACGGACAAGGACACCTTCCACTAGCCCAGGTTGCTCAAAGCCTCATCCAGCCTGGCCTGGAACACCTCCAGGGATGGGACATCCACAATTTCCCTGGGCAACCTGTTCCAATGCTTCACTGAAATTGAAGAGAAATAAAATGCTTGTAAAAAAACAAGTTATGGGAAGTATTTATTTAGAAGATTACTGGTGTACTAAAAATGTAACATGTAGGAAGAATAGTTCCTCTCTGCACACACTTAAAACCTGGAGATCGTGATGTACTTTGGCCAAAATACTGCAGTAACTAGTAGTGAAAATAATATCCAGATATCTTGTCTATAAATCAGGACAGTGAGCTGTCTTATTTCATAGCACACAGCTGTGAGAAAGTTTCTCCACTTCTTACCACATTTAGAATTAAGTAGATTCTCCTCCATGTCTATAGGAAGCTATTGCCGAATGCAAAGGGTCTTCAATACAGAAATGACAGTTTTAAATCTAAATAGTTTAAACCTCAGCGACTGTCCTTCACATTGATGTTAACACCCTCATCACACTTTGTATCAGCTAGCAGAATCCGAGTTGTTTCTCTCATGATAAAATCAGAGTTTGGTACTTATCATTGTTGTGACTCTACCAGACCACCCTTCTCAAAGCAACAATCTGATGTACAGAGCTCTATATTTTGTGGCAAACTTTTAAAAAACAGATGCTTAGCTTGACTGAAGATTTTTTTTTTTTTCACGATTTTTACAAGAACTTAGCTTTCAAGTCGGAAGCTTCTTTGTGTATTTTAATAAGCTAAGCTAAGAAGACATTTATGACTACTTCCATTTCTAATTTGTGAAAGATTCTGTTAATAAGCAGCAGGTGTTGTACCAACACAGATCTAACTCATCTTTTCAGGAGGATTTAAGGGCAATATTCTGTTCACTTAATTAAAAAAATCCCACCATATTTGTCCCACTGTTTACAAACGAACTGTTAGTACTTATGGACAATGTTTTATCTATTTGTCCGCTAAGTATTTTAAGAACCATTGGAACAGCGTAACTGTGAATGTTAGCTTCATCTTGAACTACGGTCACTTTTTGTCCTGTCTCTTTAGATTCCATTAACTTTCTCTCATAGTAATTTTCTTCACACCTACTATGTAAAGTATTTTCAGTAATGAAGACTGAAGTTCTTTCCTTTCACTAGAACACTTACATTAGGATGTCCCGCCACTTGGATTAGTTCAGCAACAGCATTCTTAACTGAAACTGGATCTCTCACATCACACTGGATGGCATGAACCTATATAATAAGGGAAAGGCAGCTGTAAGACTTCAAAACCATACCACTCATAAATTAAACAAGCCCACAAAAGCACACAAATGCATATCTACAATTCTGTGAAAATTTACCTTATTCCCTGTTTTAGAAGAAATTTCTTCTGCTGTTCCTTTCAAAACATCAAGCTTCCTAGAAATAAGTATACAATATTACTACATTTCAATTAAATTCAATAACAATTCAGATTAATAAAATATGGTAATTTTTTCTGAGTAAATACAAGCTAAACATTAAAACACAATTTGTGTGTGCACACATATTGCTGATTTCCATGAAAACTGAGCCTTAAAACTATATTTAGTCACTAACTTTCTGAAAGAAAATTATTTAAATCTAAGTAACTTCTGGTTACTGCTACTTCAAAAGCAACTCAGAAGTGACTACAGTAAGAGGCTATCTTAAGTTAATCAAACATGGTAAGTTAGAAAAAAAATTTAATTACAAGTATATAATCACAACAAACAGTTTTATCTACTATTCTACTAGTATTTTAAATTGGACATGTATATTCTGACTTAAAACTAAATATCTCAACCATTATTTGGACGAATGTCACAACAGTTTTGTTTACTTTTAAATATGAGATTGTTTTTCTAGTCTTTACTGTAGTGCTACTTACAAGAACTGTGTGAGATCTTAGTTAAGGGAAAACCAGGGCTGCTTCTAAAGTCACAAGAATTAAGAACAGCTTTAATTCTTTACTGCAATTCAAATCTGCATCAACAACACCTGCAATAACACATTCCAAATGACCAACAATGGTCATTTCAATTTTGTGTTCTCTTTCAGGCTTTAGTTGAATTTCTGTCAAATCTTCTGGGTTATTTTGCTGCTGCACTTCATGGAAGTGCATTTAGTTTGTTTCTTCCCACTGCTGGTTGTACAATTAGACACTAGATGGATCTGCAAGCTTCTGGTATTTACAGTATGACATTATAATTTTAAAAGTGTACTGTAACAGAGTAAATAGAATAAATGTATCCATTTCTGAAGAAGAAAACAGATCTTTAGTAGGAAATTTAGCATTTAGTAGGAAATTAAAGTTCTAAAACATCTTCATTAATATTTACCGGCTTGCTATAACACATGTGGCACCTAAACTTGACAAAGTTGTTGTCATCGCTTTGCCAATCCCAGTACCTCCACCAGTTACAAAGGCCACTTTCCCTTGAAAAGCATTTGGTGGCAACATCACTTTCTGAAGAGGTGAAAAGAATGCAGCTTGCGGTGCACTGAGGTCTTGATGCAGCACATTTGGCCCACGGCTGAAAAACTGAAAGAAAGAGGAAAATTATTTTTTTCTCATTTCTGCATTCAAGACTGTTATGCAAGACAAGATTTTCTTATGACTGTAGAGGTAACAACCATAACTGCCTTATTATAAGCTGAATGCAAGAACAATTAGACTGCACTATACTAAAACACACAGACCCTCACGTAAGTGTTAATATCAGACTAGGAAAGCACCTGAGCTATCTTTAGACATTCCATTCCAACCACACAACTACTGAAAAAATATTATAATCATTGTTTTTATTGTTTTGAAAGTTCTTACGTCTGTCACTTCTACTAAAGCTTGTGGAAAGCTAATTACAGACTCCCTGCAGGACGTGGGTTTCAGATTCATATTCGTTCTGTACTTCACACGTAAGGAGTTTAGACCTGATGTCCTGGGTTCAGCCGGGACAGGATTA
This sequence comes from Syrrhaptes paradoxus, assembly GCA_013400615.1. NCBI lineage: Eukaryota > Metazoa > Chordata > Aves > Pterocliformes > Pteroclidae > Syrrhaptes > Syrrhaptes paradoxus. The sequence continues at coordinate 4,963 of VZTO01007081.1, forward strand.
ATTTTCCACAGAAGCTGGACAGCAACATTCAATCCCCTTCACCTCAATCCCACTGCGCAACTTTGCCAAGCGGGTCAAAGGGCGGTACAACGCCTCCACAGCCTGTACTGCAATGGCAGAGAAACAGGCGCTGCCCCGCGGTGGGGCAGGGGCCGTGCCCCGGGGAGCACTGCCCGCACCTCTGCCAGGGCCACCGGACGGACCGTGTTGTGCCGGGAGCCGCGGAGAACCGGGGGACGCCCCCGCCTCCTGGCTGTTTCCCCACACCGCAGCAGCCGGAGCCCCATTCAAGGCTGGGCCGCCGCGGACACCGCTCCGGTGCCGGACAGAGGGCTTTCCCCGCGGCTGCGGGGTGGAGCTCGCCAGGCGGCTGGGCGGCACCGTCCACAGAGACCCGCCGCGCCCTCTGAAGGGACAAGGGCGCTCGGGCAGCCCCGGGGAGCGGGGGAGGTCGCGGAGCACCCCCGAGGCACCAGCCAGCTGCCCTCGGCCCCACCAAAGCCAGGAGCGCCTTACCCGCCCGGTGCCAGAGAGGCAGGCCGCGGCACTGCCCCAGCCGGCGCGCCGCCCGAGCCGCACCGCCACCGCCATCTTTCCCTGCCGCTGGGCCGGGGGTGGCGGCCGCCGGGCTGTGCTCGTGCGCCTGCGCCGTGACCAGGTCAGCGCACACCCNTATATGAAGCAGATATGCTTCACTGGGTTGGGTTTTTTAATTGCAAATGTTTTACTCAGTGCTGTTTGAAGAACCCGAAACTATTTTTCTTTTGCCTTGTGGGATCTCAACCCAGGAATTTATGTGCCCTGTGTACCCTTAGCATGCCTCTGAAAGAACTGTGGTATTGTGAACAAGAAGATACAACCAAACTAAATTCCAGAAAATGTTTTCAGCAACTTTCATTGATGAGGTGCAATTCCTATACCAGACCTGTTATTTTTTGGTAATAGGAAGAAAGTGGTCTCCAAGACTAGGAAGCTGACAAATTTAAAAAACCTCAATAACACTTTCCTGAGCCTAAAAATACAATTGAAGGCAAACCACCTGCATTTTACAAGGAAAATAGATTAGCTAAATAGGCTATCACTCCACTTTATGAAATCCTACTTCATTTTGGGTGGTGTGTAAAAACAAAAGGCTAGTAGAGAAAAAAAATCCTAGGTGAGGGATGAGATATCAACATGGACAAAATGCAGACCTAATTCTTTGTTAAGGGCAAAAGTTTGATAGATCACCTCAATGTTCCGTTTAGATACTGTTTCACAGAGGTAAGTCAACCGTGGTACTATTTCACCAGTTACACACCAGTTAAGCCTTCAGTCTGTATCAATATCTGAAATGCCTCTTTCTGCTCTGATAGTCTCTGTGTTTCAGACTGTGATAAGTCATTTATTTATAAACTGAAAAAAAGGAACAAGTAGAAAACCAACAAATATTAGAGGATCAGAGAGACAGCAAGAACTCAGTAAGTCTAGAAGGCAAATGAATGGGAAAACATGGTATCAGAAAATAAAATTGGATAAATGCAGTGAAATTGAAAGTATAAACATAATGGAGTTTACAGGATTCATACAGTTTCTTATCATGGTGATTTGTCATATGAAGTTGTGAACACAAAACCAATAGGATAAGTAAGAGATACAATGATGACAACAATACAGATAATTTTTAAGTACAGTTATATAAAGCAGAGAAATAATCCCAGTTAGGATATGCTCTGTATTTCTGGTCACCCGAGCCCAAAAGCAAAACAAGCAAAAAAGATGAAGAAAACTCACTAGAAAAACGATTAAGGAGACTGGGATCATTTATCTTAGGATAAGCATAAGAGGGAAAATATAAAAAGGTTTCTAAGCAAACACTTAAGGACAGAAGATACTTATAACACAAGGAGATTAAACAGTTTATGATTCTACAGAAACAGTATTTGTGACTGTCCTCTGCCGTTTCTTTCCAGAACATTCAGGTTAACAGAGTAGCAAGTCTTTAGTAACCTGCGAAATGGCCTTCAAGCTCACAGACATTTTTTCTTTCAGCTAAAATTCTACTAAGTTTATTTATTCTTTTTATCCAAGTAGTTGCTTTCAGTTACAGGACAAATCTCAGCAGCATTTCCTGTTCCGCATGCAGTGCATTTTGTCAGGAATACTGGCGCGCTATGAAGGGCAGGCCAGAAGGATACGGGTGTGGGGGGCTCCTCAGGCCTCACGGGCCCTGCCCAGCCTCACCTGGGGCCCCACCCGCACCCTGCCCCTGGAGCCTCGCCGCAGTTCAGCCGGGGGCTGTCAGCCCCGGCCTAAGCTGTGAGAGCAGGGAGACCGGCAGCTCCCGGGAAGCTGAAGCGGGGCCCTGGGCCGTGACGGAGCCCTCGCGGGGGGCTCGTGTCAGACCACAGACCTCCTCGTAGCCGGGCACGAGCCGGGTCCCGTCCTCCCAGCTGTGCATGCGCGCTGGGCGCGGTGCGCTGGACCCCGCCCCCGGGAGCCGGCGCTCTCCCTTCCCTCCTCTCCCAGCGCGCGGCTGCAGCTTTGTCCCCGGGTTCGCACGCAGGGAGGCGGCAGCTCCGCGGGCCAGCGAGCGGGGGCTTTTCTCCTCTCTTCCCGGCCTGGCTCCGGCGAGCCGGGGGGCGCTGGGCGGAGTCTTCCCCCAGCCCCACTGAGGCGCCCCGGCCACCCCCCGTTCCGCTGAGGCTCTCCAGGATGTGGAAGCTGGTGCCCGCCGTAGGAAAAGGTGAGGGCGCGCCCGACTCCGCCGTGCCTCCGGCGGGCTGGGCCCCGGCACCGCGGACCGCCGGCCCTACCCCGCCCCAGCCTGCGCCTGCGCGGAGCCCTCGGGCGCGGGCCGGCGGCTGGCGGGACTCGCCGCCCTCGGGGGCTCGTGAGGCCGGGGGCTGGCGGCCCGGCAGTTACCTTCGGATGCTGAGGGGTGCCGGCGCCAGGAGACGGCGTTTCGACTCCTACTGGTGTCTCCAGGCGGGCTTGCTTGTCCGTGCTCCCCGGGCAAAGCTGCCGTGGTCCGGTGTGGAGAAGTGGCGCCAGGAGTCCTCGTCGCTTGGGCGCTCGTCCCCGGCTGAGCCTCCGTTTTTCCCCTGAGCACTGCAGAGCACAGCTCCTCCTAAACCCAACAGGGCTGTTCCCTTCGCCAGCCCTTGTGGGCTGTCTTGAGGTGCTGCTGCAGGCAGTGAAGCAGGTCGCGGAGCACTCCTTTAACATCCCTCAGGAGTTGATCTCTGAGGCAGAACTCAGCCTCGGGAATCTCTCCTTTCGGAAAAGTTCTCTAAATGTTATGTTGGGTTGAACTTAAGAGATCATGTTGTTTCGTGGGTGCAGAGTTTTGAAGCTACTGCCGCTGTACCTTTCTTCATCAGTTTCCTTGGCCATAGGAGCTTTGATACATTGAGAACTTCGATAATAGGTGTCATGTGATATACAAATTTCTTCCTGAATTCACTGTTTTCTCTTCTGTATAACAAGCAGTCCTGTCACAACTGCACCTGCTCTTTCTTTCCTGATTCATTGGTGTAAAATTTTGGATGTTTGGTTTATCTCCTAGTGGCAACAGTACCCAATCCTATTGAAATGAATTGAGATTTCTCTTACTGCGTGGGAAACTCTTGAGCAAGAGCCAAAATACTGGTGTCATCGATGGTCATTTCTGTGCAGTTCATACTTGGGAAGTTTATTTGCCCAGGGTTGATGACTAGAATTTAGTCTGTAATTACTCATTTTTGTCAATAAACATTTCTGGTTCTGTTGACCAGTAGGTAACATGTACCTTTTGGATGTAGTCAAGCCATTCACTGAAAAGTCACCATGTGGTCTAGATGACAGATACCAAGAAGAAGCTGAAGCATAGGTCAGAGACTGAACTTGCTAAGTATCAGTTTGATTTACATTGCAGATCTTCCCACATTCATTAGGAGGACATTTTCTCTGAACCTCTTAATAAATTATGTAAATGAACTATGTACCCTCAAATTATGTACCCTTAAAACTTGTGTTTTGGAAAAGCTATCTTACATCATAATATTTTTTTTCCTTCTGTATGTAATCCTTAATCTTCAAGAAGTAATAGAAGAGAAAAGTTAAGAAGCAAAGTATTAGTAAAAATATATTGTCGTTGAAAAAAGTCTACTGCCACACTTGTAGCTGGTTAATTTATCATAAAATGTATCCTTTTATCATGGACAAAGCAAGGGAGAGGGGAAGAAAGAGATTTTTGTCTATAAACTAGATGCATAATTCTAATCAGCCTAATAAATAGTGCATGACAAAGTTGAGTTGCAGATATACTACAAACTTCTGAACATTTCCCAAGTGCTTTGAGTATTTTGGGGTTTTTTGTAAATTGGTATTGGTAAATTTGTAAATTTTTCTGTCTCTTGTTTATTTTCAGGAGAGCCATATCGGCTTTTAAGTGGTACAGAATATGTTGTTGGACGCAAAAACTGTGCAATTTTAATTCAGGATGATCAGTCCATCAGTCGAAGTCATGCAGTTCTGACAGTACGTCATCCTGAAACAACCCTGGTAAGTAGCCAGCATTTTACTGCATCATCAGTGCAATGTGGATAATTCACTGTACCATGACCATACCTGCTCTTGTTTTGATCTCCTCTCATTTTGATCTCACTGGTGTTCTGTGCTTGGAATTGATCACCTCTCTTTTCTTAACCTTGACTACTTTTTTTTTTTTCTCCATTGCTTGCCTGTGTTGAGAAAGTTAGTGTTGTAATTCTACTGGTCCAAGCTCCCTTTTCTCCCAGGGTGGAGGTTCACTGGGAATTTGTATTAAAATAATCATAGCAGGAAAACTATGCAATGAAATTTCATTACATAGATAAGTTTAGGTCATGGTTCTGGAAAGTGCTTCAGTTGTCTTATTGCAGGCTTAGTTCATGTTTCGTTCCACATCATTAATTCTGTATTTGCTTAGAAGACTGAAAACAAAAATCTCCCAAAGAGAATTATCAAGTAGCAATTTACTGTAACTTAAGTGTTGCAATCTTTAAGGACATTTTTAAGCCAGTTAGCAGCAATTTTGCAATGCAACGATATGTAGAGTGTGAAATGAAATACATAAAATTTATTTATCCTTTTAATACTGCAAGCAGTGTGGTTTTTTTTTTAATACTGCAGAAAGTGCAAATATATGTCAAAATTTCATAAAAACAAGCTGACTGTTCTCATTGGCTTATGAACCATTTGGGAAATATGGCAGTGTCTAACCACTTCTCAAAGACATGCTGGTGTCATCATGCCGTGCAGCTTGTGGAAGACTAGCAGTGCTTGTGGAAGGAAGTGAGAGAAAGTGACTTGGGCATTTATACCAGGGCTGAATGGTAGGTAATAATAAATCTAAGAGCCTTGATAAATTGCACTAGTGGAGGCTTTAGACCAGTGAATGATTGCCTTGCACAGCCTTCAAAAAGACTGTGTGTAAGAAGCACAGAAGTTCTGAAGCTTAAAAATAGGTATGTTTTCTCTCATGCCTTCACAGTGAAAACCAGAAAATCAGTAATTACACATAGCCAGCCTCATTGACCAAAGTTTTTATTCAGTATGGTATTTTGTGGGCTTTTTCTTATTTATCTGCTGCTTTGATCTATGATAGTACTAACCTGTTTCTGATAAGACTATCTCATTCTGATAAACTGTAATGGCTTATTTATGTTTTTTTTTCAGAGCCAGTCTCTCTCAGTCCCTGTATTAACAGTAACAGATACATCGAAGTATGGTACCTTTGTTAATGGATCAAAACTCAATGGCACTTCGGTGCCTTTGCAGTCTGGTGATAGAATCAACTTTGGGGTCTTTGAGAGCAAGTTTAGGTAAGTGCTGTGATTATAAAACATCAAGCAGAAAACTGCAGTTTTTGAAAGAGTATTTTAGCACATCATACAACTTGGTAAGTGATAAGTAATGATGAATTTTTAGAAGGCAAAGGAGATGAGTAGTATTTTGCCTGTGTTCCACACCTGCTTCTGCAATGATTTTCCGTTACATATTTTTAAAATATAATTTATTTTGACACTAGGAGATTACAATTGTTCATAGTAAAATGCTGGCATTTTAGAAGATGTATCACGTACAGTGAGTGTTTTCAGGCTATCTTAGGCAAAGAACTAAATTGTAAAATGTAAATGGTTCTAAGAAAGGGAGGAAAGTTCAGGGTAGGCAGAGAGCTTGTCTGAGCCCTTGCTAGCTGTTGATAACGTAACAGGAAAAGCACTGACATTGCTGGAGGATGCTTTGTGCAGCCCTAACCACTGAATGCTGATTTTTTTAAACACAGCCTTTGGTCTAGGTAAGAGTATGGTGGGGTGGTGTTTTTTTTTTGTTTATGTGGGTTGTTTTGGGCGGTTGTTTTGTTTTGTTTTCACTGTCAGATTTCCTGGAGACACAAACATCATAGTAAAGTCAGGTCTGTTCAACATAATGATTGGCTGAAGTAACTAAAGCGATTCTCTTTTTCTTTGCAGAATAGAGTATGAACCTTTGGTTGTCTGCTCCTCATGTTTAGATGTAGCTCAGAAAACTGCTTTAAATCAAGCCATCCAGAAGCTTGGAGGCCTTGTAGTGAATGAATGGTCAATAGAGTGCACTCACCTTGTAATGGTATCAGTAAAAGTGACTGTGAAGGTATGCTAAGCTTTTGCATATTGATGGCATTGCTTTGCAGTTTTCCTACAAATGCAAATTAAATTCTAGACCTGCTCAAGATTTTGCTCTGCAAAGCTATGAAGTCAACTCTTCCTTTTCTGATTTTAGGAGGTGTTTGTTAATGGGAAGTTGGAGGGAAAGAAAATGAAAAGAGCCAATTTTGAATAGTTACTGGTTTTCATCAGTTGCATTGTACATTTTCTTAACTTTGAGACAGCAATTAAAAGCTAGGCTGTTAGAAGCAAATGTATCCTGTTTTTCAGTATCAAAATTCAGTATTGTTCTATTTGTTTGTGTGACATTTTCCACATCTAAGATATTAAAAAGATAATGTCAGTTGAACCATATCCTCGCTGAATTTTTTCCATACACTAAATATATTTTCTGTCTTTTCAGACTATATGTGCTTTGATTTGTGGTCGACCAATTATAAAACCAGAGTTTTTTATTGAATTAATCAAAGCTATTCAGTCTAGGCAACAGTTGCCAAATCATGAGAGGTAAGTATCGTGTTTTCAGTGTCACAGAATTAAATTTATGGGAGTTGGATTGTCAAATAACTGCACATTTATCTGATTCTATTTGACTGAATATTTGATTTACAGTAAATTTATTTGTGGAAGAATGCTTAGTATGGCACACATTTTAATATTCAGGCAATTTTCTTGCTCTTATCCCTACAGTTATAAAATGAGCTCTTAGAATTGACTATATGCTTAGAGATGTTACTAGCTCTAAACAGGAACTTGTTTTGTTGATATGTTTGAAGTAACATTTAAATTCTTTTGGGAGTCCATATATTAAAATAAAGAAAATTGCATTTTTATAAAATAAATTATATCAAGCTTATTTCGTTATGTAGACATATTTTCCCAGTATGTAGTTAGTTACTGAGTTTACAGTAAACTTTGGTCAAAACAGAGTTAGCCTGCCCATTGAATTCCCTGAAATAGCAGGGGCTTTTAATTGTCTGTTAGGAGATGAGGTGAGACATGCATTTGTCTTCACTATATGAGAATAAAATACTCACTGTTTTCATGGTTAAGTTAACTTGAAAAGGGAATTCTTAATTTCGAATAGATCGGTACTGCAGAATAGCCCCTTCTGTTATTTTGTCTATGTAGAAAAGTGTCAATTCCATTATTGTGTGTGAGAATTTAATCTGAGCCTGTATTGCTACTATTTTTACCTTGAAAAGGAAGACAGTTGTGTTTTGTTTGGTTGTGGGTTGTTTGGGTTTTGTTTTTTTTTCTGTATGAACACATGATTTATGCCAATGAGAAATTTCTGTCATTTCCTTTTAAAAGGTAAACTACATGAGTGCATGTTTTTTTATCGCTTCTCTTCTTTGCATGCTTTGGAAGATACTGTGAAATGAAATACATAGTGAATGGAAATTGGAATTTGAAAAATAACTTTCAACTTTTAATATCAGTTAACAGGGAGGAAAATTTTTGAAATTACATTAAATGTATTCAAGACATGATTTTTCTGGATGTATTTTTTTAACCAGGTGGATGTTGGACACCAGACCTTTGTGTTGGGGGAAATAAGTGGTGAAGAAAAATAGAAGTCACTGTTGGTTTTACGCATGTATGGATATAATACATCTGTATTGGGACACAGCAATTTAATTTAAGGTTTTCTGGCAGATTTTTTTTTTTAGTACAGGTAGTACAAGCCATCCAAAGCTAGCAATTTGTTGTGCAATCTGAAATTTGCTTGGTTTAATGTTACCTAGCTGTAAGGCTGCTATTGCTGTCTGTTACAGTAACAAGCACACAGTGGCTTGAGCTCTTGAAACAAGGATGCCTGTTGTCCATTCCTTTAATATAGAAATGACAGTATAATTGAGCTCCCTAAAATAAGTTAAGTGCTCCCCAAAATAGAACTAGATGGATATGTTTCCCTTTACTAAATATTTTTGCTAACTACGAAGACCTTCAGAGGGATTGAGCTGACTAAAAGCTAGTGACACTAGCAGTACATCCATTGTATAACTTTCAAAGAGAGTGTTCTGCATCAAGCCAAATGAGGCAGCTGGTGCAATATGCAGATCTATATTTAAAATAATTACAGTATTTTAAACAGGTGATATTTTTAAGATGTAGCTTGTGGGAAGATATTGAAAATTTAATTAGCAGCTGATGGCATTCAGTTTGCAAAAATACTTGTAACTTTCATGAGGTATCTCTGGATTGTGCATCAGTCAGTTAGAGCTCACTTGAGCTGGTACATCTGCAAGATACTAATACTAGTTTGGATATTAAATATTTAAGAAAGGTATATTGATGTGGTAATACAGGGTGACACTGTTAATTAAATCTTGATTACTACTGTAGATCTGATTCCCAAAAAAATCTTAGGGATATACAATCTCAGAGTTCAAAAGAAATAGAACTTTTTTGTTTATACTAAGACTTCACAGAATTGCAAACCTGCAGTTTGCAAATGAATGTGGGGCTTCTTACTTGAGGCTTTTTATGGTGTAGTATGTTATCCCAGTCCTCTGGTGCTCTCTGATAACTCATACAAGGAAGAACAGTAACTGAATTTTTCACTAATGGCTGCGTAAGTACAGCCCTGTATGAAATAACAAGTTTTATTACAGCAGTCCAGTGTAAATAGTTCAGGGCTTTGAAAAGGAAGGAAGGTAACTGAGCCTTTAACAGAAGCTCATCAAGAATGAAAATCTATTTATTGAAAGATTCAAGACTGTAGAAAGTCTTTTCTGGATGATGGTATTACTGTTCAAAGCTTACTGTGAGAGAGTACAAGGAACACTTCAGAATCCTATGTTGCCTTTTGAGCTTAGATCGGCATTGGTTAAGAGGTTCAAAGGAAAATCAAAGGTTTCTTTGAGGAGGAGATAATAATTTGAAGCTTCCTGCTGAAATTAAAAACCAGAGGTTTGAAATGTATTTATAGAGAAACTATAGTCCAGTTCCAAAGTAATGGAAACCGTTGTTTCTCCCTTTTTACTCATCATTTGGTCTTTAAAAATGACTTTGACCTCTGTATTTATCTTAGGTTAATAACTGTCTCTGTGGGACTTGGTATCAGAAGTATTCTGGCCTGATAACTAAAATCTGACTTGCCAGGTTTCTTACAATTAGTAGACTGTTATATCTATTTCAATTTCAATGCAACAATATTTTTGTAAACAAACTTGAACAGGTTGCTGAAATTTATCAAATACTCATTTTTCAAAACCTGGTGTTTTCAGGCTGGTTAATTTCCATGGTGTACATAAAG
>VZTO01007082.1:13336-24666 GCA_013400615.1 Syrrhaptes paradoxus
ACAAAAGAAACCAAACTAAATAAATAAAAAAAAAAAAAAAAAAAAAAAAATAATATTAATAAAAAACAAAAAAAAAAAAAAAAAAAAATCTGCCTGGGGAATCTGACCTTAAAGTCTTTCTCACATACTCTTGAGGAGTCAGTGTAGACAAACTGCATTTCCCATCCTCCATGTCCCTTCAGACTGCTTTGTCAATTTTTGAGAATACAAGTAGTATCCTGAGGTAGGTAAAAAAATTCTCCACTAACATGTTTAGTACCATAAGTTAGTAAGAAGATCATGAACTCTAAAAATGCCAAATGCTTTTAATAACAAATCCAGCAGCACAGGAAGCAAAATAAGCTAAACACAAGCCATAGATATGGAGCCGGCAAATGCAGCAAATGACGATGGCATGCATAATCTGAAGGGCACTTTTTTTCTGGACACAAATCTAACCATGACTTCTGTTACAGTACAATATTCACATGCCTACAGTTGCTAGAAATTCTCCATGACAATACGACTTGTCACTGATCAAGGTGCAGCATTAAGTTCATTAACTAAGTCTTTCATCAGAATTATCTTTGCATGTAGCAAGAGGGGAGGAGAGGCTGTCATACATTATTTAATCTCACTTACACTTATCAGCCCTCCTTCTTTGTTGTGTTTAAGAACCAGAAAAGACAGTGAATAAGCTTTATTTGCAGAAGGATTAAAGTCCAATCTAAAATATCCCTAAAGTTAACATATAAAAAGGAAAGGAAAATAACTCAAGGTGAGCAAGTTACAAGCTAAAAGAAAATTTACTTCCCTTAGGTTGTTTACTATTGATACAGGCAAGAAAATCCTTATGTATGTGAAACTCATTTTATTTGTTCCATGCATTTTATTTGCAACTCTCTTAATTTAGGATCATCAAATTAACATACCTAATAACCTATTCCAAAACAAGACATTATATATTGTAGTAATACTTTTCTACATTTTCTCTAATAGAGAACATTCCTGAGGATCCAAACAGCAAATAAATAGGCAAATAACATTATTCAGTATTATTCTTTGCTTTTGCTGCAAGGGAGACAGAATAGGTCACCACAGGAACTGTTTTTTTCTGAAGGAAAAGGCAACTTTATTAAATAAGATAAGCACCAGTTTCTGTTACTAACATGCATCATCAGAAACAAAAGCAGGAAGTCCTTTACTGTCTTCGTATCACTTTGTACTGTCCTGACACAAGTAGCTAGCTAAGCCACAACTTGAGAATCCCATCTGTGTAGGCAGAGGAAACTGCTCCACTTGTATGAAACCTGTTTAGCAACTCTTGCCATGGCTCCATATCACAGCTGCAAAAAGCTTACCTGGAAATCAGTTTACATTGTGACAACCTTCATTTCCCATAATGACTTTGTATGACAATGTACAGTGTACCTTTAGCAGCTCCAGTCTGGTAGGAGACTAAATCCATTAGTAACACTACTTATGGCTAGGTCTACAAATTGATGTAGCTCCGAAAGAGACCAGTGCCTGGTGCTATCTACAAAATAACCTTGTGCTTACAGCATCCTTAGCATGACACACCTTAACCATCAGTCTACTGGCTCTCTAAGGATGGGATGGTCTGTCTCCACATGTCCTGCTGAAGCTGTTCCACAAAGCAACACAGAATTCAAAAAACAATTCGGCCAAAGGGAAAGGAAGGGAGAAGGAGGCTTTATAACACAGTGGTCAAGATGGGATGGATCATTCTGGTCCCTGCACCAAAGGCATTGTCACTCATAGCATGCCTTTTTTTCAGTAACTTAAGACACAGGATACAGAAAAAGCCCTTAAAGCATGAACAGCGTACAGTGGTCCATCTCCAACTGCAAGAATGAAAAATATCCTTTTATTCTCCCTATCTCCAATCTTAACTTATGATCAGTACGCTCTTTCTTAAAATTTCTGCAAAGGCAACACCCTTTCCGATTCACCTGTCTTCAGGCAACCTGCTCTGCCAGAAGCAGTTCAGTTTTTCCAGGGTGGAGGAGTGAGAAGCAGCTAGAACCTGGCTGCAGATAACAACATCGCGCAAGAATGAAGTTACTGGCAGCTGCTTCTTGCTCCCGTATCTCAGGGGAACAGTGTTGCTGCTAATACTGTTTTACTAACACTTCATGACCACCTTTAAACTTTTGTAGAAAGGTTCCTTTGAGCAAGCCCGAAACAGCAACTAGAGTGCTTTCTTACAAGGAGGAAAAAAAGAGTCTGAACTGCAGGGAACAAGAGCCTCCAGATGAACAATCCCCTGCCCAGTTTGTATGATGTGGAGGGGCAGGAGATCGTACAGTGAGAAGGGTCATGCCTGCTGGCCTCTTTCTCTCAGGAAACACGGTGAGACGGTAAGGGGCACTTGCTTTCTTGTCAGGTCCAGACATGAAACAGGCACTAAGCACTTAAGGAGCAGCAACAGCCCTGACAATCTGTAGAAGCACAGGCAACATTACTGGCAGAAAAACATACATTTATGGGGTTATATGCCTATATGATAGGTTTGTGAAATTAAATGCAGAAAATTTTACTTAATTGAAAAACACGCCAAAAATGAGAACAGTTTGTATTATCACCCAAGACTATTCTTTCAAACTAAAGGTACCCTTGATCATGTCACCTCTCACAAATAGAACAGCAGAATCTAAATGTAAAAATCACAAGGGACACCTTAGTGGCTACATAATATGGTCTTCCCATGCTGCAGTACTTGGCCGACAGCACAGAATGGCATTAGATAACCATGACTGTGTATTGCTGGTAAGACCAGTTTTGAATTACAAATATACACAAAAAACCAGTAAATTAATAAAAATTAGATTTTCTAAATAAGATGTGATAGAAAACTTAGTGCATAAAGATTTTTCACCAAAAACCCAATTGATTCAGGCAGAGGAACTTGTTTTCATTAAAAATTCCCATCAGAAATGCCAAAGAGGAAGTTTTCATTCCAAATAAATACATAACATTGCTTTCTGGTTCAGAAAAATTAATTAAAACCATTTTACATTGAAAGGTCGATTCCACACCACATTTTTAAGTCTATACAAATTCTCTTTAAACATTCTTACAGGCAACAGTTATCAGTATGTATTGTATCAGTTACCAGTACCGTGCAGCAACTACAGTCCATTTATATTCAGTGTTACTAGGATACAACCAGATGAAAGTGCCTGGCATTAATACATTTCACAGAACTTGCTCGTGAACAAAGCAGAGTAGCCCAAACAACAAAATTTCAAAATGATGACTGGTGACAGCCAACATGGCTTCACTAAGGGGAAATCATGCCTGACAAATGTGGTGGCCTTATCCACAGCACTGCTGGATAAGGGAAGAGCAACTGACATCATCTACCTGGACTTGTGCAAAGCATTTGACACTGACCCACACAACATCCTGGTCTCTAAATTGGAGAGACATGGATTTGATGGATGGACCACCTGCTGGATAAGGAATTGGCTGGATGGATTCACTCAGAGAGTTGCAGTCAATGGCTCAATGTCCAAATGGAGACTGGTGACGTGTGGCCTCTTTGTATACCTCCCAGGTAACCCGTTCTTGCTTCCACTCCCTACATTATTTCCTTTTTGTGACTAAGTCCAGGAGCATCTTGTTCATCCACNTCCAAATGGAGACTGGTGACGTGTGGCCTCTTTGTATACCTCCCAGCTAACCCGTTCTTGCTTCCACTCCCTACATTATTTCCTTTTTGTGCCTGAGTAAGTCCAGGAGCATCTTGTTCATCCACAGAGGCCTCCTGGCATTCTTGCCTGCCTTCCTCTTTCTCGGGATGCACTTCTCCCTGCTCCCATGCTTGCAGGAGGTTGCCCTTCAATACTGACCAGAAAAAGAACCATCCTGTCACACAAGGCATTAATAAAAATAATAAGGAAAAAGCCTACCCAATTGTTCCACTGGAAACATTAGCCCCCACTGACTTTTTGTGTAAGTTAGATTCTGAGCCACACTGTATAAGTTTATAGCATAAAACTAAGTGCAATCTTAATTTTATGTTTTGGTGCCTCTCATGACACCTCATGTCTGCTCTGACTCTTATCAGTGGCACCATTGAAGAAAGGATAAATTATCATTGGCTACTGGACAGAAGCAGATGTAAGAAAACTATGAAAGTACTTGTCATCAGGCTCTGTCACTTTGGCCAGTTCATTTTAGTATCCCTAGCAGAAAATTTAGGTGTGATATTTTTAACTCAGCTTTGATGTTACACAGGTTTTTAGGAAATTAGGTCATAAATACAGTTTTTATCTGTTTGTATAAAGTTCTGTTTGCAAAAAGCTGTACATTAGATACTGAGGTGAACCAAATCAGCTACCTCTTCTCTGGCAGGCTGATTTCAAAAAAGCCACTTCCTTTGATATCACAGAAGAGGGAGGCAATGAGAGCAAAGAAAGGGAAGGTTAAACATGCATTCTGTTAATAGGTACAAAGAAGAGTTGTACATGACTCATGAAATAGGCACTCCAGAGTTAGATATTTTTTTCCCCGTCACAGTTACTTCCTTTAAGAGTTTCTAGAGGTTTCTGTAGTATTCTGTCCTTACAATTTCAGCAGGAAAATGGTATCGGGACAAACAACTTATTTTTTCATCTCCAGTTTTCATGATCCACTCAGTAAACATAATATGACCCAAAGTTTGGTACCCAAGAGACTGGGATGCAGACTGGACGAGGGGATGACTGGCAGCTACACTTATACTTCTGCTTGACGAGGTAAAGGCTTGGGACTCCACCCTCCCTTCAAAGAAAGCTGACCCTGTTATCAGCAGTGCACACAGCTCTGGAAATCCTTTCATGTGGTTACATGAGCCTAAATCATACCTCCCATTGCCCACATCTGCAAACTAGAGCAACAGCCCAAACTGAAGTTTTCTTCTTCCTTGAGCATGCAAAAGCAAAATAGTCACCCAGGGCAATGGTCACTTGCCATTTCTCTCATCAAAATTAAACTGCTTTGTTCCCCACAAGCCTGGAAACCTCCTCCAGCGACATCAGTAGCAGGCTCAGCAGTATTGGGAGTGAAAAGGATAAATGGAAAAGAGAAGGCAACACCTTATTCTTGAAGGTTGGACAGGACAGTTTAGAAAAATCTACAATGCCACAATGTAACACTGAATTGTATTTATGCAAAAAAAGTGGAACCAAAAGCAACAGGCACTGGACTCCTGCTAAATGTCAGGGCAGCAATACCACATATGAGATGACAGTGCTTTACTGACAGTGATAATATTCACAGCTATGCCATAAATAATCTATTTTATTTATTCACTGAAATTTGTAAAAGGTATCCCGTGGCCTCTGTGCTCCTTGCATAAATACACAGTGTAACAGTTTGGATATTTATATTTGGATTAAGAATGTTACTGTTTAATGTGTAACTGAAATCATTAATGTTTAAACAGTACATTTCTTCCAGCTGTCAAATTATTATTCAAGGCAACTTGCAAATATCCCATGTAAAAATGACAGCTGAAGAGCTGGTGCTCGCAGATGACTTAAGTTCCTTTTCAAGCATTTATCACTTTAAAGTCACCTATTTTCTTGTGGTTTTTTTTATTCTCTTAAATCACCCAAAGCTTTATGTTATCTACTGTACTTTTTTCTTGGCTTATGCAGAGACAATAGTGGTATCATTCACATTGTTCACATTAAAGCATGTAGCTAAATAGGACTCATTCATCAAGGAACAAGATAAAGAAATTTTCCAAAGTTGGCATTTGGAACAGTGAGCACATCTTTCTTCACTTACATATTTTTAAATACCAGGAGATTATTTTTTTAAGTGAGATACATTCAATCTGGGGCACTCTCCATATCACAGCTGTTATGCTACTTCTTATTCTCAGCAAAAGGGGAATTACCAAAGGAACCTGAGGAAGCGGAAGGTTAGTGACGCACAGTGTGTGGGGCCTCCCTCCTCTTTGGTGCTGCCTGCAGTATTTACACCTGCACAGCATGCAACGGCTACAACAAGCAGAGAAGAACCAGAAGACTGTGGACTGGAAGAAGCAAGAGTTGCATCTTTAACTCAGATCTGAAAGTTTCCTATCAGTTCAAGAAATATGATCAGTCCTCATCACAAACTGGGAAAGCAGTCAGGTATATCCTTTCTTGCAAATCTTCAGATGCATAAGATACAGAACTACTGCAAAGGTAATACCACACACTTCTGGGGAGCAAACTACTTGTTTAAAGTTGAACACGCCTTTAAGTGCTAGGCATCTGTGTAAATCTTACAAGAATTGGGATTCTGGGTCCGTATTAGACCTTACATGGTTAAGAAAAAACTAAATATATTTTTGGTAATCTGAAAAATTATTATCAAAATAAGTAATAAAACAAAAAGAAAAATAATCTAAAGAGTCAACAAAAAGAAAGGCGGGAAAAGGAGGTAAGGAAACATAAGCTAATAATGTGACGTTAAGTAAATCTAGACTTGCTGTTGGAGTGTGCCACTGCCTATGAGACACCAATTAGATAATGGCTTACACTGCACAAAGATTTTGAGTGGTTAAGCAAAGGAGAAATCACAGAAATCATGGTAACCTTTGACTGAATATTTTGCAAATTGTTGTTTTATGTAGGCACAAAATGCCAAACAGGTGCCAAAATCTTCTGAAACTCCTCCAGCAATTATGACTGTAATGAACCACTTCCTTTACACCTTTTGTGCCTACACAGCAGGCATAGCCCTTTCCCTGACTTTATCCCTTTGCCAGTTATGTTCTTTGTGGATGCAAAATCAGATCTTTCTAAAGACTTACTACTCAATGTCCTTCTGTTTTAATAAAAACAGAGGAGTTCCCAAAATCATATCATTTTGACACAGGTATACAGAGCAACTTATAGTAAGAGATTAGATTGTAAGACTATTAGCATCATCAGTTAGAATTGCCTGACACTGACTATTACATGCTCCTGCTGTCAATGCTTTGCTTTTGCTTAATTGTTGGACTGATATTTCCTAATATATGCCTTTCACAGGCTGACTTGGAGGAATAGGGCAATCGGCTAAAACGCACCTATTCCTGAAAACAGGCAAATACTGTTTCAAAAAATCCAGCGAGCTTTTATTTGAAAAGCTGTTATTCTTCCAAGTTACCTAGAGAAGATAACTTACATTTGGCAGTAGAGACGGCCTTTGTCCTGAAACAAACCTCTCTCAGCATAATTAAAGTTCAGTTTGTTTAAGTAACAGAGCTTTGCAAACCATGCATCTTACAAACTGACTACAGAGCTCTTGCAGTTAGACAAAGGATTCCACAAGCCCCTAAATCATTAATTCTAAAATCATTAATCAGCTGGGGCTAGGGTCAGGCATTGCCTAAGAAAGTTGCCCTGTAATGCTCAAGGATGCTCTACATTCAGCGGAGAAAGTGCTCAAACTGAAAACAAGGCTGTCCTTTCTGTGCCTCAGTGAAATATAACCAGATGCTCCACTCTGACCAGGATTTATCCCACTATCCAGACAGGTATCTCTCAGGCTTTCTTTGTGGCAAGCTGTTGTCTGGTAGCCAGAATGTTCCCCATTTCAGCCCAAGGACTGTGTTCCTTCAAACATAGTCATACATGAGCAAAAGAAAGACATCCTTTCTTCAGCTCCTCTCCCAAATCACACAACCCAACAGAGATGTGCTACCAACTACAGCATCAGGCCAGCAAAGGCATTTTATTCATTATGACCCAGTGTTAGAGGCATTCTCCATGAGTTCTGGTTTGTTGGACAGATTTCTTTCTCTCCCAGAAAAAGAAACCTAGTCACCTTATTTTAATGCCCTTACTAAGACACTTTTAATCTACCCAGTCAGGTAGTGATTATAACATTACACAGCTAAATGATATTTTCCAGTCTGCACAAAATAGATAGGTATAGTTTTTAAGGATAAAGGTGATGAAGACTACGATTAATTGAAGCACCTATGCTATAGAACATATTTAGGAACCAATTGAGCTAGTCACCTTAAAATCTCTGGAGGTCTTAGGGGGTAATACCATTTACTATGGTTGATAAATTGGATCCTACTGAAGCTTGATTCAAGTTTGCCCTTCTTGTCAACAGATATGATAGCAAAAGCTAGAAAGAAGATTATTATCTTGCTTTAACTCAATTTCAACTATATTAAAACTCAATTTATTTGAAAATAAAATCTTGGTTTGTTTTGGTTTAAAGCTTTTTATGGTTCCTTTTCAGGGCAGAGAGGAATTTTGAGAAATGTGTGAGAAACTATTTGGCCATTTTAATAAAGGAAGACATTACTGACACAAACAAAAAAAAATGAGAGCCTCCAGGAATGTTTACAGATGTAGACCACAACAACTAAACATGGTGTAATGTGTAACGTGCCAGTGAAGCACTGAAATATTGCATTCGTTGAAGTTCTGGCCCAGCGACTGTGCAAAATGAAGACCAGCAATGCTTTCCTCTATATCTATTCAGTGAATAGAAGGTGTGTAAATTAATTATTTTAAGATTACATTGACAGACCGCCCTAATACTCCAAAAAGTTTTGGTTGGATGCATCCTGCTCTCATTACCATTACATGGACAGCAGACAGACACAAAACTTGAAGCAAGTTGAAAGTCTTTGAAGGACTGCTGCTGTGCTATCACATTTGGATAAAAGCTGGTGAAAGCTGCAGATCCTCACATGATCTCATCAAACACTTAGCTAGAGATGAGCAATAGACAAAGACTTTGTAAAATCTGGAATAGAAATGATAGACACGTCCAGACCAACTTTTGACACAAATACTATCTTAAAAACAGGAGTGCAATTGTACTTACCACATGGCAAAGAGTTATCCTCTTCTACTGTCTTATTATAGACCCAATCCTCCTTTCTCCAGCGTATAACACCACTATCTTCGCAGTCCAGAGATTGTTTTATATTTGCTTTATCCCACATTCTGAACAGGTACATCTCCCCAGTCATACCCTGGTTAGGTGACGTAGCTGCACCTGGCAGCTTTGAACAGCCAAGTAAGAACTGCCCTTTTCCAGGGAAATTAACTTTGCCAGTTAGTTTTTTGTTTATTTTTTTTGTTCCATTTATGAATACTTTCATCTCCTCATCTTCACTTTTCCACTGGATACATATTTGGTTCCAAGTGTTTTCGTGAAGTCTTGCTGTTGTACTTATTTGATTTCCAAACAACCATATCCTCAATTTACTATGACCTCCTGTAAGTCCAAGATCATATCTATTTGCAGAAAGATTGCTGTGAGATGTTTCTTGATTGTATACATATGCTGTCCAGGGAGTATTTGAGGAATATAGCTTGAGGTGTACACAGACAATGAATTCTTTCAAGGGATGCAGAGAAATTCTTGGTGACATAATCCAAGGATCTTCACATGCAGTCTTAAAGACAGCTTTATATTTTCCTAGGAAAGTCTCCTCATCTATATAAAGAAAAGGTGATTTGTAACATTATTTCATTTTTAAAAGGATCATCTATATGAGTGTTACTCTTCCATGTAGTACTGTTCCTAGGCGTTTACCTAGGAGTTTTCAAAACAACACATTAATAAACAACCCTTCTCTTGGTATCCTTCTCTTCTGCTTTTTTTGTGGTGGGGAAGCAGCAACTTTGGAGGCAGTCAGTAAATCCTAGCTGCTCATGAAAGCTTTGAAGTAAAACTCATGCACAAGATGAAGGATGACCATATAGCTCTCTAAGGCAGCACTCAAACGACAAGTGGGAAGCAAAAAGAGAATCACAGATCCTCTATTCCCAGGACTGCACAGGTATTTTGCATTTAATAGGTAATGGAGAAAATACAGAAGCA
The DNA here is from genome assembly GCA_013400615.1 of Syrrhaptes paradoxus. Lineage (NCBI taxonomy): Eukaryota > Metazoa > Chordata > Aves > Pterocliformes > Pteroclidae > Syrrhaptes > Syrrhaptes paradoxus. Next base: position 23,156 of record VZTO01007082.1, read on the forward strand.
CAGCTAGAAGGGACTGTAGACCTTACTGCCTTCTCATGTCCTAGCCTTGCATGCTGCTTCTCTGAACAAGATCATGCTTCTCCATGCCATTTTTTTCCAACCCTGAGATTCTTAAATCCTCTGCTACATATTGGCAGAGTTTCATCAAGAAAGGTAGAAAATAGCCATATTCTAGAAGATAACTAGTTCAGGTAACTTTCAGAGAATGTGTTTTGGAGCCACTGGTTTATTTTCAATTTAATCCCATCTAGCCAGTTGTCAAGGTCACAGCCAGCTCTTCCATGATCTTCTCAACCAGCCAGAGCACCAGCTTTCATCAGGTCAATTCTGAATCAGGAACATGTTCAACTTTTCTCTCTCTTGACCACAGATCTTTCAAATTTATTTTTCAATAGCAACAAATGAAAAACAGGAGGAAGTCACTAACTTCCAAGTGCGGTTTGGTAGATACAAGCTACCAGAAAAAGCTCAAAACACAAAATCTATCAATTCAGTTTAATGGAAAGTCATTGATACCTTACTATAGCTTTGAGACTCCCCTTGTGATGCCAATTAACAGAAACCTGTACGCATCTTTCACAACCCTGAATCATTCCTGAAGTTCAACATACATCATGAAAGTGTCATACAAGGCTACATACCAAACAAAAAACTCTCAGGGTATAGGCTGAATTAGGTGAAAATCCTAACTAGCACACAGTGGATTTTGAATGGCGAGGTAATACTTAACATGGTTCTATGGCAATGGAGAAGAAAAACATACCTGACTCAACAGCAAGCAGTAGAACTACTTCCTCCCTGCCCAACCTTAAAGCATTAATTCACTCATTCAGTTTGGCAAGTTGTCAGAGCCTAACAGGCAAAATCTGGGATACTCGGCTCAGAAAAGTTCAACACGGAAAACTAGTTTTTAAAACATGACTCGAAGGCTGTAGTGACGAAGACTGGGTAAGAGGTGGAAGTGTCACAGAAACTGAGATTTTCAGATACGGACTCAAATGTACCTACTCTTTTTAGTAAAAGGATAACTACAATCAGAATAGATCTGCTACCTTCCTGTTTGGACAGATCATAAGGAAACTGATTTTATAAAGGAAACAGCTAACTAGATATACAGTTATATGACAAAACTTGTGACCCAGTATCTCGAAAGAAAAATAATTGTTCAAGTCTTTCATTATTAAGTACAAATTATACTGAAGGTTTTGAAAGATTTGATGCAGCTGCTATTCCTCAGAGATTATATGTCAGAAGTATACCTGCATGACTCATATACCCTCCAAAATTCCTGTAAGCATTCTTGATCATGCAGAGATGTCCAAAGTGGCCGGCTAAGGAAGTCTCCTGACATAGCTTCAAAAATTGAAATCACTCTTAACTATCCAGATTGAAAGACTTGGAAGTCCATTCCTGAGCAAAACGAGATATCACCAGCAGACATGATTTTGTAAGTGAACAAATTTGAAAGACGCTTGATTTCATGTTAAACATTAAATCATAGATTCATAGAA
>VZTO01007083.1:0-13395 GCA_013400615.1 Syrrhaptes paradoxus
GTCTTTTCAAACCTTAATGATTCCTCGATTCTATGAACCCTTCTGCTGGCTTCTTGGGGTGCAGAATAAATAAATTTTAAAAATAAATAATTAAATAAATTTGTCTGCTATGGTGAGACAAAAATCTGCATAAAAGACAGCTAGGTCAAAGACAGGTGTTATACAACACAGTAATTTATTGAAAATCAGGTTATCTGTCCTCATTCTTACTGCACAAAGGTAAGAATTGGCATTTTTTTATGCTCTGTTTGTCTCTGTGGAAGTTCACTAGGCTTGCATAGCCAAGAAGAAGTGGGGATTTGTTGTTTTAGTCCCCCTCTCCATCCATGCATGTTATCAGATCATGCTGGTTTTGTACAAAGTGGTGCAAATCCATATTTAGACCAGAATCTCTGTCCAGCTTTGTCGAGAGGTGTCATCAAGGACTTCTGAATTTTCATGCTTAATGACTGGAGTATCTGTATAGTATTACACCCGGAGACATAAATTCTTCTGATGGTATTTCTTGTCTATATATTCAAATACAAAATAAGAAAAATGGTAGATTACTTTTAAAAATATAAAAGACTTTTTTGCAATATTCTATACAAAAAAGATTAAAAAAACTCATTATTTTCTAGGCTTATTTAAAACAAACAAACAAATCCTCACCATGTTCGTTTGTTTCTCTCTTGAAAGACATTCCCATTCCTTGATTTTTCGTTAAAGATGAAAGGAAAAAAATGTGCATAGGATTAAGTTTTCCAAATATAATCAGTCACATCTACCCTTAACGTTAAGCCTTGGTAAGATATGAAGTGTTACTACTTATCAACACACGATGGCAGTAGTAGTCCATGAAATTGACAATGCCTATGAGTAAATTAAATCTCTCTTGGGCCTTTTTTTCTAGAGACAGCTACGGTTTTTACTTGTGATTCCTTACAGTTACCAAGCTCAGTTCCACAGAGGAATGAAAAAAAAAGAAAAAAAGTATAAAAAGAAAAAAAAAAGAGGAAGGGTCATAGGCTTTGCTTAATCAAGGTGGCCCTAGCTGTTACTGCAGTTACAGTTTGTGATCTCAGACTTGATGTACAAAGTGGCAGTCTGGTGCTGTAATTAACCATAGTGATTTTCTTGAAAGTTTTCTCTGGCTTGTCATGTTAACTATAGCATGTTCTGTAGTCATTCTTTACCTCCTTGTCAGATTGTAGCACCTTGGGGATCTTCCCAAATCAAATGAAATATTTCTTCAGCAGCCCATTTAGCTAATAATGTTCTCATATCTGTGATAATTTTGAGTGAGGTATCAAAGGTGCTTGCCGGAGAGACATACTGAGTAAGCATACACAACTATTTTAAAACTTTGTTGTCACCTTGTCTCCAGTATGTCAAGGAAAAGTCTTTTAGACACGTAAAAGTAGTTTAATACTCACAATAATCGGTTGGATTGGATTTGATATCCTTACTCATCTTCTTGTTGAACACTGACTGCTTCAGCCTTTCTGCAGAATGTGTCTGGATGGATTTCTTTTCAGATGAACTTTTTAATATAAACTAGACATTTAAGATCAATTCCCTGTAACTTAATTACGCTGTGTTGAACGGTTGAGATTCCCATGGGTCTCCCAAGATGAGACAGATTGGTCCTGCAGCTGAAGGCACATTTGCACTGCACTGATCAATGGGTCGTGCTACTGACACAATCCTGTATTCTCCCAGCTCCAGAAATGAGCAGCAGGAATAGCTACATCTCTGCAAAAAGCCTATGTTAACAGGATTTACTGAGAGAAGCACAAGGGTAACATAGCTGCACTGTTTCAGACACTTGATGTCCTCCCAGCACAGTTTGGTCCCCCAGGCCAAGAAATGATTTACAAGTTATTCATTCCTTCTGCTACAGTCACAGCAGACATCCTCAAAAAATGTCAAACACAAGACTGCTGCACTGAACTGTCTACAAAATGTAAAAGCAATCTTCTTTTAAAACTAACACTGGTTTTACTTTTGTGATTCATTAACAGAACTTTCCTATGAGCATGGACTTCCTAGCAGAGAGGAACTTGCAGAAATTACACCTGAAGTGACAGCTCTGTCTACTTCCAGGACTTTGCTACATGTCCAGACAGAAGTGTTGGAAACCAGCAACAGGTCTATATGTCATATTTGACTATATATATATATATATATACAGTCATATATGACTCAAACATGTAATGTTGGCATTATTAGTGCTAACCTCTGAACTATTATCTGAGGTAGGAAAAGCATCAACTGTATTACCTCTGATGACAGTCTCATGCTAGAAGGACAGCGTAAAGCCTGGTCAATTAAGGATTTCAGAGCAGAACATACATTTTTCAGACTCCGAATTCAGAATAAGTGGAAATGACATCCCACAACCTGGAAAACAGGTTGTGACAAGCCTTGATGCCACATTTCACTGTGTCATTGTAACTGACTGGTGGGAGCTGCAGCTGTTTTGGTTATGTTCCATAGCACTAAGGTCCTGCAGCATGGATGGCATCAGACATATCACCTGGTATCCTGGTCTGGAGCCAGCAAGTCAAACGTTGCAGATGTTTTCTTCAGGAACCCAAATTCCGTGCTATAAAGGTAAAATAGTGCAAAAGGATCAAGGGAGAGAGATATGGAACTGATGTCAGTGAAGCACAGCCAATTTCATCAAATAGGGCTTGGATAGAAAAAAGCTGGGTACCACCGCTTGCTTGGTTTTAGGTTTTAAAATAATTTATTTTTGTATTGAGTTCTTTATTATTAATAGAATTTCCAGGTTCTTGCCCCAATATTGAGTATTTAGCAAAGAGAACTATCCGCAAATCTAACACCTTTTGTTTGTCACTCAGGTACTCAGGCTCTGCATACAAAGGATATATATGCTTTTCAGTCTGGGGGACAGAAAATTTAAATTAAAGCAGTACACCTGTCTTCCTGTGTTGAAAATGTACTCCTTTGTATCTCATGAATTAACTTTGAAGCAATAATTTTATGTTAGGGTGGTCTAGGGTTGCTCCTAAAAATTCTACCTGATTCAGTTGCTGAGAGAAGCTTTTGCATTTTCAACTTCAGAGAAATAAGATTCTCTCTCTTTATTGTGTCCTGGTTTCCTTACTTTTTAAAACCCACACATCTAGGCACACACCCTTTTACCTACTGTGAATTTTCTACTTTACTGCCTGAAATTTGAGTCAGCCTGCCTTCTTTTCAAATACATGAGAACCCCAAATCTCACCTATATTGCTCTTGAAAGAGTTGCAGAAACCCATGCAAACATCATTTTTAAATGCAACCAAGTAAGAGTGAGGATACTATTCTTGCAGATGTCAATAATATGAATGGTGAAAAGTGTTAGACTCAGTGGTAGAGAACAGAAGAAAATACTATTTTTTCATTAACATCCACACACAATGAAGGGATCACAACTGATATTCTATATAGATAATGAATAAAATTGAGAATGCAGTGAGTGTGCTTGGCCTTGTGAACTTGCACCAGAATATTGTCCTTATTAATGGTTTTGTTTGTTTGTTTATTTGTTTGTTGTCCCTAGAAAGCGGAGACTTACAGTATGGGCACAGGACTAGGCACAGTCTCTAATGCCTAATTTTTTTCCCATTACACAGTTTTTTCCAAGGCTCTTTGTTCTGGTTTTATCTAACTTTTATTAAAATCAATCAAGTTCATGCACATTCACTTTGTGAAAGTAGTGTGAAGATAAGTAGAAAATTTCTAAAGGATTTTCTCTCACAAAAGACAGTGGAAAATGACAACTATGCTAGTGCTCATGGCCTTGATAATATTCCCTGGAAGTCTTCACAGTCATTGGAAACAGAGTTGGAAAAGCGTTGTCCAGTTTCTGCATCTCCAGCGCTCTTTTTATTTCTGGTGTATGCTAGGCAGCACTCACCTAAGGACACATCGTAGGAGCTTTTGTCTGCTTCTCTTTCAGTGCAATTTTGGTACAGCTCTGGTGCAACTTCTTTTAGTGAAATGTCACGTGACTTTTTGCCTGTATCACACATTCAGTGTTGCAGAAGTCAGAACATTTCTTTTCCCTAACACCGTGTTGTGGTTTTGTGTAGTGGGTTTGTTTGGCAGCTGGGAGGGGCCACAGCAAAGCCTCCTGTAAGTAACTGCTCAGAGTTCCCCCAGCTCTAAGTCTGCTCTGGCAGCAAGGGAGGGGCTACAGCCATGGCTCCTCTAAGTAACTGCTAAGGGTTCACCCCTGTCTCCAAGGTTTTAGTAGCTGGGAGGGTGGGCAAAAGAGTTCTACCAAGGTGGTCCCTGTGAGAAACTGCTGGAAGTTTCCTCAGCTCCAGGCTGGACCTGCCCCAGGCCAGGGCTGAGCCAAACGGCGCCTCTGTAAATGACATATTTAAGGGGGGCACAGAACAATGGGGGTGGCACGGCCCTGGGCAGGGCCCAGCCCAGGCGGATTGGCCCAGCCATCCAGATGCCTGCCCAGCTTCCTCTGTAACCTGACCTGCTGCAGCCCAAGCCTCTGCCATGGCTCATATGAGAGTGAGTTTTCTCGGGAGCCGGTGAAAGAACCTGTGGTGAAGAGAGAAGTGGGATCTCCGAGAGACAACTACACAGACATGTCAGTCAGTGAAGAGAAACAAGAGAAAGGAGGCACCCCTGAACAGGATTCCCCTGCAACATGGTGAAGACTCATGGTGATGCCCGTTTGTCCCTTGAGCAGCCCATGAGAAGATGTAAATCCACACCGGAGCCAAGCAGTTATTGGAGGACTGTGAGCCTGTGTGGGGAAGGACTCACGTTGGAGCAGTTTGTGAAGGACTCTCCCCTGAGAAGGACCCTAGGCTGGAGCAGGGAAGCACTGTGAGGAGCCCTCCTCTGAGGAGAAAGAGGTGACAGAGACAACATGGACTGTGACCCCATTCCCTGCGCCTCTGAGCCGCCAGGGAGAAGAAGGTACAGAAACCAGGAACAAAGCCTTTGGGCCTGGGAAGAAGGGATGGATAGGGGATAAGTGCCTTTCTAACATGTAGTTCTTTTTCTCGTTATCTTGCTTTGGTTTTGATTGTAAATACTTAATAAATTTTTTTTTTTCGTTTTTCCCAAGTCATGTCGGTTTCTTGCCCACAACCGTAAGTGGTGAGTGAACCTTCCTTGTCCTTGCCTCAGCCCACGAGGTTATTAAACAAGAGGCTGTCTGGTGACTTTTAAAACCAGGACACACAGGCATACGCTTGGCATGCACTTGAATGGGGAAATTGCAAAACAGGCTTAGACTTCATGTTTGGCACTACAGGTGCAAGATACTGACCTGCAGAGGAAGAGACGCTAAGGCTCAGGCAGAGATAAGCAGCAGATCAGGTAGCCTGTATACTCTGCATGCTGAGCACCTCTCACAAAACTCTGAAAATGGAATTTCGGAGTGGGCTTCATGAAGCCTGTTCGCATCAAGCAGGTTTGCATCTGAGCATCATAGCTGAGTTCTGTGAGACTTGGTCTGACTTATAACATGGAACAATGACTGAAGTTTAGGGAAACCACACAGAAAGAAAAACATATACACAGAGACTGTGAACTCCCTGGCTATACTTCTGCCACTGGATAAGGTCTGCATTAGATTAGTACAGCTGACCATTATACAAGGGGTGGAGCTCTGGTCTGTGGTTTTGGAGGTTTCTTCCAAGGCAGAGTTTAGAGAGGTTATATTCCATTTAGTATTTCTTGTCTTCTGGAGCACAATAGTTGATTTTTATCTACCACAGAAATTTCTACTTTTTTTTTTTTTTGTAACATACCCTTTCCTTGCTGTCTTTGATCTGCGAGTAGCTCGCAAAAGTCTTCAAATTGCAGGTAAGCACCATAGAATATGCCTGGGGGTCAGATATCTGAACTCCCACATTCCTTTGTATAATTGGGGAGCACCATACTTATCACAATTAGCAAGGCTTGCCCTCTGCAACTGATATACATCTGCCCTGAAAGAGATGTTGTATGGGCAACAAATCCATCATCATGGCATGGTGCTTGACCTTTACGCAAGAGCTCAGAGTGTGATTCACCCTACTGCAGCTACTGTGAAAGAGTCTTTAGTGATCTCCCTCACTTTCCCCTCAGCCCTTGAATTTTTATGTTTCCCAGAGCTTATGTGCTTCACAGGGAATGTGAAGAGGTAGTGATGGCAATGGAAAGAAATGGCTAGAATCTTTTTAACATAAAAATAAATGCAGTTAGATAATAAGACTTCTGGTATCTTGCTGCTCTTCCTCTGCTTGTCAGCAAGACAGGAGAGAATAAGAACAATCTCTCTCTGCTCTCAACCCTGCTTTCTTCCTCTCTTGTTTCATCATGTCACGCCATATCCTGTCCCTGCCTCACCTCTCCTCCTTCCTCCCAGCTCCAGCTCCTCCTCAGTTCCCAGAGGTTCTTTGGCAGCAGAGTTCCCTCTATTGCATTAAATCTGTGACCCTTTGAAAGATATTTATCCATTTTATTTCCCATGGTAGGCAAACCACTCATTCAAACCTAGGAATTCTTTTTCTTACACCTCCATTTGATGGAGGAGGAAGAGCTTCACAATCAGGGTGTGAAGTAACCAGCAGAGGCTGATTCCTTCACTGAGAGAGTGATAGGCGTTGGAACAGGCTGCCCAGGGAAGTGGTGGAGTCACCATCCCTGGAGGTGTTCAAGAAAGGTGTAGATGTGGTGCTTAGGGACATGATTTAGTGAGTTAGGTGGTGTGGGTTGACAGTTGGACTTGATGATCCTTGAGGTCTTTTCCAACCTTAATGATTCTATGATTCTATGATGTTCATATGTACATTTTATAGGCAGCAAAACACTTCTGGCTATGAAAATGTCCCTGTTCTGTACGAATCTCATATTCATTGTAATAAAAAGTATTTTAAAAAAATATTTTCTAAGGATCAGTTGTTTTCCGTTTTCTTAATTTATGTGATAGTTTTGGGTTACAGACAGTTCTAGGAACTTCTGCTTACCTGCTAGACACTGGGAAAACACTTTACTTGAACTGGAGTGTAAGGCAATGTCCACAGCTATGTTAAGGATATGGACTTGATAGCTAGTTCTCTTTGCAATTCTTTGGAGGTAAATTTACACTGCAGTATTCTGACTCTTTTAGGAAAAAGCTTGCCTTCGTGGCACTGGCCACGTCTGTGAGATCTCTGAAAGATGAGTTAATATTGCAGGCTGTAGATTAAGCAATGTTCAACCTGTCTATATATTGGGGACATGAGTGTGTAGACATTTAAACCCAACACAGAATCACGGTTATTTTCCAAAGTGTGCCCCAAAACCTGCATAAAACTTGTGTCTGAACATAGGCATATGCCCAAGCAATGTAGATGCAGAGAAAGTGGTGGTGGATGCAAGCTCTAACTGGTATTCAGAAAGCAATGCGTATATACCCTAAGAGATCATAACCTTCTGGAGACAGTGTCCACTACCAGTGCAAAACACTGACAGAGACAGAGATTTAAAAGAAAACAACATCACAAATCACAAATAACAAATAATGTGGTTTTTTTGTCCTTAATATTAGTTTTGATTTAATTGACAGAACAATATAAGGCTGGTTATTTACATATTGACAGGACAGGGAAACTGAATCCCAAAGGTAGGACAAAATGGCTACAGAGTAAAGCACTGCAGATTCTGTGTATTTAAGGGTGTGCTGCACATCATTCCTTTGACCACTAAACACAGTCCCACAGGTTAAGATTTTAGACCTGAAACAATGACTGTAGCTCGTGTGTCTAAATGTCTGAAAATAAAGAAAAAATATTTTAAACAGGAGCGAAGGGTCCACATATTATGTTTTGGCATTTTGTTTTGTTTTGTTTTTCCTGTCTAGGTTTCAAGTAAGACTGACAAATTAAAAGAGGTTTGATCATAAAGATGCAGTCATTGCAGACTGTCATATTTCTGCAACTCTGATTTTAGCCTGTCTGAGCTTGTTATGTACAAACCTGCTGTCCATGTTCCCAGATTGTTGTCTGCTAGAAAGTGGCGATGAGGGTGAGGAATGTGGTCTCTCTGAACAGTTTCCATTGCCTGGCCCAACAGAAATTTAGCAAGCCTGCTGCACTTATATTTTAAATGAGTATGTGTGTTCAGTTACATGAAAGGGAACTTTGATATTAAACAAACATCAACTTGCATAAGTGGAAGTATTTGTTATGTTTTATGGGGATTTTTTTGGCTGAAGTCTTTCATCAAACTTCTGTCACTGAAGATGTGCAGGTGCTATTTGCTGCTTGTCACTGTAGAACAGAATAAGCAAGTACTTATGTTGTATCTAGTGAACCTTTTCTGGGGGCTTTCTCCCTGGAGAAATGTATTACAGCTCCCCCACAAAAAGAGGAAAGTTGTTTAACCTATCCAAAGGGAGGGAATTTCCTGATCTTTGACTGGCAAGGCTCTTAAACAATAAAGCAGAAAAGCCCAGTGAAATTGTTTGAATAATTACAAACTGAGCCATGACTCTGCGAGGATATTTGTGACTTGGATCTCTGAATTCTGGTCCTTAGAACATTGAACTGCAATATTTTGTGTAGCTGTGGAAGTATGTCAAGGGGAATATTTTCCACTTTCTCTGCAGAATAAATTTCAGTATTTCTGAAGTAGGCTATTTTACATGAGATTTTTATTAACCAGGTAAACTGTCAGGTAAATATATCAAAGATACAGAAGACAGCTTTGGGCCTCATCAACATTACAAAGACCAATTGTTACTTCAAAGGTATAAATATATAGTTTATGTACTCTTTGAGGGTAATTTGATACAAGTTTAATCTCTCGTTACTGATTCAAGGAAAGATTCTGTTTGCTGCAGAAAATGTTTTTGGAATATTGCTAATACTTTTCCAAAATGAAGGGACATTTTAGGAAATAAATAGAAAAATGATGTGTCTTTGTGAGAAAAATATTTTAAAATATATAATTTAATGAAAAGGGGATAAATATTCAATTGTGTACACATATTTTTTATTTTTTTTTATTTACTGTTGTAGTTAGATTTTAGCATAAAATTATTTAACTTTAGAATTCATACAATAGATCTGAATAATTCAGCATAAAATTTTGCATTTACGTTGATCTTTTATTGCCCTCAGTACATTTTTTGTAGTAAAATATTTTTGTTGATATTGCTATACAACATACAGTTGGGTAGATAATGGAGTTGTATTTTAGCGTTTCATATTATTCTCTGTATGTGAGTAATCAATTTCATTATTAATAGAAATATTTCCCAAATCAATGAGATTTGAAAAATGCATCTTGCTCAGTGTAGCAGTCAGTTAATAATTTGTCTTTAAAGATTCTTAAAGCATGTAACAGTATTGGATTCTGTCAAAGCTTAGATGAGGTTACCAACTGGCAAACGGGGTAGACACATGTACGCATAAGGTGTTCTGCTCAGGTTGATGGGATTACCATCCAGTCTGATGTCTTCAAGAGCCCTACGTACATAAGTAAAATCTTTCATTTTGCAGAAAGTGTCTTCGTGCATCTCTTGAATGTTGTTGTTCTAAAAAAAATTGAAAAGCTATTAATCAGATCAGTTGCTTGAAAGCAATTTTTAACTCTTTGAAGAACAACTTATGGATGTACTTTCAGTGCCTAGAGAGATATTTCTTTGAACCCAAGTGACCAGAGAAATGTCCCAAGTGGGGAAAATCTATTTGCCAGTGTAAAGCTTCAAAACTAAGTCAAACCAAGTAGCAGAGGCAGGCTTTGCAGGAGGGGCCTGGTAGAAATATAGAGCATTTTCATTTCTAGGATCATGTTGAAAAACCTTATTAATGCAAATTGGAACTAGCATAGGCTGGTCCAAAATCACAGAACCATAATTATCATCCTCACAGCTTGATACGCCTCAAACTGCAAAGGCACAAGTCTGCAATTTGATCTGTGACAAATTTCATTCCCCCAGGCCCTCTCACATTAGTTTAACCCACGTCTGTATGTACACACAGGGAAAGATGAATGCTTAGGTTTTATTCCTTTGATTTAAATTCCTCTTATAGACCTTATCTTCACTGAGCTTGAAGTGAGCAATTGTCAACAATGAATTGCTAGAATACAATATTGTCAGAAATTGAGACTAAAAAGGTCATCTCCTAGAATGAGGGCTGTCTGAATTTTTTTCCCTTCTCCATTCCTTTGCTAGTCAGAAATTGGTGTGGAAAAAATCCAGCTCAACAGTTTTGGTCTCTAGCACATAGCACTGAATACTTAATTTGCAAGCATGGGCATGTGAAAAAAAAAAAGTCAGCTAGCTGGCAAAATGTACCTATAGATTTATTTATTGAAAGACGGAAGTCAGATTATGTGTGGTACACCATGACATTCTTTCAAAGCTTTTTTGCTGTATTATGTAATAAACAAAAACATATTCTGATAATCAAAACTGGGCATTGGTGCAAGAGGAGATAAAGGGAAAGCAGCAGAGATGTAAAACATTAAAAAGAAGTCAAAAACAAAGGTATAATTAAAAGCAAGTACAAAAAATAGTAATACAGAAAGATCATGGATGGGATGTTCCAACACAGTCAAATGGAAAAGTTTGGCTGAAAAAATGTTAGCAACTGGGAATGACATTTATTAAGAGAATGAAATGCACTGGTATGGATACAACCAGTATGTGAAATAACTTTCTTTATGTAACTAAAGGCATTCCTGTTGGAAGATTTATATGAGCCGTGTGAGGGATTTCTGTCTTTGAAGACTTTTAGACTAATGTTCTTGACAGCTGTGAAACTAACTTTAATCAGCACTAACAATAAATCTTGAATTTTGTGTTTGAAAAATATTGTAGTACAAATTCTAATAATTAATGCTTAGCTGAGCTAAATTTTACATCTTTAAAATGCTGCATTCACTAACTAACTGTATGTTTCTAATAGTTTGTTTAGTTAAGTAAGTACACGTTTGGATAGACAGAAGAAACAAAACAGACAGTAGTTACCCTTGCCAGTTGTTCTTACCATTTGAACATGATATATAGAGTCATTCCTTTTGTAGCCTACCTGAAGATGAAGAGCTCGGAGGCTTTCAGGGAGCGGGAGTGGAATGTGATCTAAGTTATTGTCAGTGATGTAAAGATGTTGCAGTTCATGCAGATCCTAGAGGATGAAGGAAAAAGGCAGGGGAAAATGCAAGTTTGCAATCTATCACTGCAATGAGCCCTGCTCGATACTAACACATTTTGTTTCAAAATTGTATGATTGAAAAGGCAAACATCCAAAGACAGTCATGAACTTTCATTTGCACAGGCCGAGAATTGTTACGGTTAAAGATTAGGTGTTTGGATAAAAATAAAGGAAAAAAAAAATTGAAATGCCTAAAAACTTAATGTAAACTTCTGTGATGTTGTTCTAAAGTGAAAATACAGCCTTATCCAGTTATTATGCTGAACGTTTCCTATTCTGTCTGTTTTCTTGGTTTTGTGACAAGCTTCCTCATTTTTTGCAGAAATGTATTAGTGCTGAAGCAAATTATAACTGCATAAGAAATACCTGAGCTAAAAATAAATTTCTCATTTCATTTGAAAAGGAAAATAATTTTCTCCCTTGACTCAGTGGAAGAAACAGTTTCATCTGGTAATAATGACAATACCAAGATATAAACTTGGCCAGGTCAATAATGCTCAGTAGAACACTCATTTTGCCCCCTTTTTATGCACAGAAGTTATGGTACCTACCTAATTATTTGAATGCAGTGTCCTAGTTTAGCCCCTACTGATAGAACTCTGAGATATAAGGGTGAAGGTTCTTGGCTGAGACTCCTTCATGGCTAAAATTAGGAGAGTGCAGAAGAAAAGGGTACTAGGCCAGAGCCTCGATTTGAGGGACTGATTTTTACCCATCATTCCTTTTCCCAACACCTGTCTTATGTTGACCTAGGAGAAAATATCTGATTCAGCAACTGCGATTGGTTGCTTCATTAAGAAGTTGTCTTCCAAAGGAGGAATTCAGAGATGGCTGGTTACAACTACCTTCTTAGATGCAATTGAACAGTGCATATGAGACAGGTCTAACATATGAAGCTAGCCTGTGTTCTGTAACGACTTCAGATTTTACATGCAATTAGGAGCAGTACATGGCTCGAACGAAAAGTTCTCGAGGAAGGATGATCACCCAGAGGTTCCAATTTCCCTGCTTTTCAAGGTGGAAAGAAAGTGTATACATTTAATGAATACTCTAGCCAGTTTCCATGTAGATACATGGCAAAGTAAGTTTAAAGCAGTGGCATCCATAGCTTTGCCCTTTGCCCTTTGCCTTCAAGCACCTTTCTGCAGTCTTGCTAGTCATGTGCGTAGTTGGTTCACAGAAACAAACATAGTGTGCTATCACGTGTCTTGTGTGGATCTTTGTAAAGAAGAATAAAGAGAGTTCTCATGTCCAGCTGATAGTGTTCATACATCTTGCTCCATCTTTATAGGTTGATCAGCAGCCAGCACAGTCATGGAGCCTATAATCTTAATGGTTTTATGACTGTAGAAGGACACTTATAGGCTGCTCTTCTGACCACCACCTTTGGAGAGAGGAAGAAAAGATTTTCCCATCAAACCCAGACTTACTTTAAATGCCTCGTTACGTATTCCCTTGCGACCAAGCCTGTTCTTACTAACGTCGATGAATGTTAAGGTAGATGGTAACTCAGGGAGTCGCCTTATCCTATTGTCACGGAGCACCAGTTCCTCAAGTTGGGGCAATCTCCGAAAAGCATCTTCATGGATCTCTGATATAAAGTTTGCAGTCAAATCAATCCTCTTTAAATTGCCTGGCAGAGATATAAGACACAACAAGCATGTAAGAAAGTATTTAATGAAAGTTTTAAAAAAGAAAAAGAGAAATGGATTATTCAAATAACAGATTAAGTGTCGTGAGTCAGATCCATCCCTGACCCACTGTGTGGCAGCTCTCTCTACATATATATACATACATATATAACACAATAATGTGTATTTAAACAGTTCTCCTAAGGAAGGTGATCAACATCTCCTTTTCATCCTGTTTAGAATTGACTGTAGCATTCTTCACACATCTGTCAGTGCAAGATTTTAAAGTAAATAGTTTTAAAATTTGTGCATTCTGGGAATCTTTTAAATTGTTATCTTTTGGAAAAATAACATTTAAAGGGAAATAAACATATTCTCTACCACCTTGTTCCACATATTTATTTTCAGCATTTTCTTATATGTGATGATTTCAATATATTGACTTTTTTTNTTTCTGTCTTAGTATTTATTCCCCTTGTTGTTTTTTTTTTATACCAATTGTGTTCCTTCTCAACCTTCATCTTGGTTTGAGGGAGCCAAACCCTTATAGTTTTCTTTCATAAAAGGATCTTTCCACTCCCCTAAATTATTGCAGCAGCCTTTTTTTTTTTTTT
>VZTO01007084.1:0-17606 GCA_013400615.1 Syrrhaptes paradoxus
CAGTGGGATAAAATTATGCTACAACCCATTACTTGCATGGTATATATGTACTCTGTCTAATCAGGTTGTACAGAGCCCGCATTAGAGGAGCATGGGAAAAGAGTGGTGGCAGAGCTGATGTATGCAGGCTATAGAGACCAGTGAATAACGTGGAGTTTTTCGGTTTTTCTCAGACAGTCTTATGACACAATCGTTATACAGGGGGTTCAGCTTCTATGCATATACATAAATCAGAACAAAATCACCATGAAAATAAAAAGGAAGTAGTGGTAATAACACGGAGCCATTCATACAAATGAATGGTTTATCTTGCGATGGTCGAGCTCCAGTTGGACAATGTACAAAGTGACTACCTCTCGATGTTTGGTTGAAAAGGCCATTTTTTATATTGTTTGGGAAAGGAAACAGCATGACGAGGAAGTACTTCCTTGATCCAGGCATGCCTCCAAAATCCACTAACAATGGAGTATTCTCATATTCTCATAGTGCTGAAACTTAGGAAACACTTAAGCAGATAGGGCACCAGAGTTTCTGCTCAGAGGATGCCACTCCCTCAGTTTATGTTTTGAAAGACCTATAGAGACTTTTTTTCACAGACATAAATCACACTTCAATTGAAATTACATCAGCACTGGGATTATTTCTTAATTGATTTCTTAACTGATTTCTTAAAATCTTTTCTCTTTAGGCAACAAAATTTCTGTCACTCTTAATTTTCTGTGGAAATCTTTAATTTTTAACAGCATGAAGCTTAAAGATTTCCATTACCATCTTCCCACCGTTCTAGTTCCAACAGGACATAGAATAAGACAATGTTATGCTTATTGGTTTCGAAAACATGTTTTAATAGCAATCGATTCTAAGTATGCCTTGTGTTTATGTATATATTTTTAAAACATGCATATATCTACATATATATGTAACAATGTAGATTATAAGCACCATTTTCAATTCTTGATACAAGTGATCCAGGCTCCAGCACAGCTACTACTGACTTGAGAGAAGTCAAGATTCATGACACATGTAGTAGGTATTGATTAAAATTGCTATTTTTTTTAAAGGACAGGCAGCTTCAGTGACATTCAGAATTCAGCGACAGCAGGGTACCTAAAGAATTGTGCTTCCTGAAGTGATAACTTTATAGACCAACTCAATTACAAATGAAGATTACAAGTTCCTCTGATTTCAGCTGCAGTCCAAGATCTGCAAGAAATTAAATCTTTCAGTATGGAGCAGGTGGAATTGTTCTGCTTAACGTAACAGAAATAAATTTTCAGCAAAATGGTTTTGTCTTACTGAAGGCATGAAAGCTTTGCATACCCAGCTATCAACAGGTTGACAGTAATTTGTCTTCAGTGGTACAGTGTTTGAAAGAAACAGATCAACATTTTAAGTATCCTTATCTTTTGGAATTCATACCAGGAACAGATTCTCACCACACAAACATGTCAAACGAAGTAGAATTATGAGGGATTCTTTGAAGGGTTGCATTGTGAAGAGTTCTTTGGCTTCTGTTTTGGTTTGATTTGGTTTTGGTTTGGGTTTTTTTGCTGTTGACGCTGCCTTTTGTTTCTACTATCTTCTTCTTACAGCTTCTATTCTACTTGAGTTTTCCTTTAAAAATATACCTTTATAGAATTTGTAATGGCTCTGCTCTGTTAAGACTACATACAACATCCCAGACAAGTAAAAAAAAAAGTAAAAAGGGACTGTTCAAAGAGTAAAATACAAACTTTCACAACAGTTTCTATGTATTCTCACGTTCATTTTGCTTCCAACATCTGCTTTTCCTTAGCCAAAAGATAAATTACTTCTACATCGTATGAAAAGTTTAAACTCAAATGTTAGCTTTATTCTCAAGTTTCTTAAAGTGCAATCACAGCACACATTTGTTTACTTTTTGTTTTTTTCCTATTCGGCACTCTGTAATTGGGCAGATCTCCCAAAGAGAAGTCTGGATAAGAGAGGCTGAGGGGGCCCTTTACCTGCTTGTCAGTGTCATCACTGATGCCAATACAACTATGAAAACGGGCTGTCCAGAAATTTGCTCTCACTACTGATGCACTCTGTGAGGCTACAATAAGACTGGACAGCAAGAGTTATCGCGGATAATACTCCTCACGTATCACCTTGCCAGAGGTGACCATGACACTCCTCAACAGACATAATACAAAATAAACCTGAAAAGTTCAAATAGAACATCTTTCCTTAACTCTTCTTTCACAACAATTCAACCTGTTATTGGACATCCCACTTGTCATCTTTTTTATGGTTACTCCTTTTCAGAACTGCCCCTTCTTAGGCTAATATTTGCTTTCTTTTCCTTGAGGAAAATACCTAACATTTAAACTATCTTTAAAAACACTCATTTTGCCAAGCCTGCCTACATGGTTCACCAAAGAGAGAAACGGTAGAAGATGAAAGTGGGACCTCAGTTTCCACAGATCAACTCCATCTCTAAAATCTGTGGCAAGTAAGAAAATAATTCTGGTTCCTATGTGACAGCAATACATGTGTCAATATTTTTACAATCTGTTATTCCCGCTCTCTTGGGGAGGAATTACATCTTTTATACAAGTGTTAAGTGCACTGTTGGAACTTGGTACAGGAATGCACTGGTAAGAGAAGCTAGAGACTCATCATGAATAAAAATGAAGAAGGGCATGGTTTCATGTTAGATTTGACCTGACAGCAAAGTAAATTTAATGAGTTCCTGCCCTCTCTTACCCCTTAGTATTTACTGTCTTCCTTTCCATGGCCTTTCAGGTCATGCCCCCCACTCCGCCTTGCTCTCTTTGCTCCCAGCCCCATTATGGTGATTCTTTAACAGCGCTGTCCTGCACAGAACCAGGCATCAATAATGCACTGACACAACGCAACCGAGCTCATCTACTAATCAGCAGGACCAGAACAAATAGTCTCATGCCTCACAGTCCCCTTCCTTCTCTCCTTTACCCTTACTCTGCATCCCCCTCAACCTCTGCTGCTCATGTGATTCCTTGGCAAGCCAATTCAGCTCTTGAAGACTGGAATCTCACGGGAATTTGAAGCAATCTAACTTCCTCTGCTCAGGTCTTCAGCCTCCTTCCCTCTTCTAATCCTTTCATTTGATATCTTCAATACTCTCCGATTTTTAGTCCTGTGGACCTGTCTCCTGCTGTGCATTATCTATTGAATCAGTCACAATTTATTTTGAACAGACTTAGTTGACTAAATAGATAGCACCTTTTTTTTTCCTAATTTATTTTATACCATTTTGATTAAGTTAGTCAGCTCAGAAAGAGGGCTGACTACACCCAAGAGAAAAAAATACACAGTCAGGCACATGGCTCAGCAAAGAAAGAAAAGTTATAACACAGATTTTTTCTTCACTTTTTATTTCAGCAGCAATGGGCTCTTAATTTGACTTCCTGTACTTGTGAAGCCCACCAGCCACAGAAAATGAACCAACAAAATAAAGTTAATAGATTTCATCCAGCATAGTGAAGTGAATTAAATCACCAAGAAGTCAAAACCCAGAGCAATTGCAAAAGTGAGGGTGGAATCCTGCACGTGGGAGCTGTGGGGGGAGCAAAGCAGTGCAACCCTGACTTTTCAGAGCAGCAAGGTGTTAGACCGGTTTAGCTATCTTGTCAAAACTTCCTTAAGTAAACAGCCAAACTGTTAAACAAACATAAATCAGTGCTCAGGTAGAGGGTAAGAGGTTGAAAAGGTATGGAGAGAATAGACGTCCCTCTTCAAGGGAAGTGAGCCCTGCTTCCTCCGGAACTAAAATATGATTACCTGCTGACTACATGACCATGGTCCTGCAGAGGACTTTTCCCCAAAACAAGACTCAAGAAAGAGGTCTTCAATAGTAGTACTTTAAACTAAAGAGATCTGCAATAGCGTGATTAATCATGTTCTTGATTATAACCTATATTGTTCAGCAGATTTAATGCAGCTATTTGTTAAGACACACTGTAAATCTACATTCATCTATATAGTCTATAGGGCTTTTTGAATGTGATGGATGTTTGTATGATTTTTAAAAGCAGAATCCTTGAAAAGCAGATAGCAGGTTTTATTTAACAACCACTAAATTTTAACAGGGCTTCCTATTAAAAAAAAAAAACAAAACAAAACAAACCAACAAAAAAAGCATTTAGTTTAAGTATTATGCTGTGACTGGCTGCTTGTTAGGATTGACCTATATCAACTAAGGAAAGAAGAAATTGCCTCTGGGTACAAAATCTGTTTAGGAACAAACATTAGATCCCTGACTCAAATGCAAACTTAGTTCCACTGAATAAAGGTAGTCAGCCCAGTTATGTTGACCAGCCTAAATAAGCTCACACCATACAGTCGGAACGTGTGGAGCTGTATGGCTCTCCTAACACTCTGCAATGACAGGGAGAACCTGACAACTGCATGAATATTCCATGTAGTGTACACCAATCTGACAGTCTAACCAGGCTTCAGCCCTGAGAATAAACAGTCAACAGAGCCACGAATCCTTGAATCTACTCCCTCTCGCTTCTTCCTACAAGCTAATATGGAGGGATTATTAAGAAACTTTGCACCCTCATCAAGCACTTTGTGGGGGCTCTAATAAAAACTGTGACAGATGAAGGATACAAGATCCTTTGTCTGTGATATTTAAGAACCACTCTGCTACCCAGGCATTTGAAAGAGATCTTGTTCATTCATTCACCCGTTTCAGCAACAATTAAAAATCAGAACAAAGATTTTTGTATCTATTTAGAATACGTACAGTTTCTAAAGTTAATCCATTTTAAAACCTCTGTTCTTAGTACCACACACTTTACTCTCCATGTACTCTTTTAGATGCTGGCCAAACTGGGACCCATTATGCCCTCTGTAAGCCATGCCTTGCAAGGAAGATGAAGGTCCATCTACATGAAGTGGAACATGGTATTGAAATGCTGAGCTGACAGTGGTACCGCTTGGTGATACCGAGTTCAGAAATCAATGCAGCCAGAAGAGCAGCTGTGATTACCTGTCCCTTTATCCATCCTGACTGTCCTAACCGCTGGGCTACAGAATTAGTCTCTCTCTGACTCTGAATATTTATTTATGCAAAGTTAGACATTTCAAAAGGACTCACAACACAAAGCACCCCACCAAATACAATAGCCTGGCGATTAAGCACCCTCCCAGGAGAGAGTGCACTCTCTCAGACTGCATGGAAACCTGAGCTTTTGCACCGATGTCCCTTGACAAGGGACATTGTTTTTGCAAGAGGGCTCCTCCTCCTCCTGCTCTTCAGTGCTTTGTGTAGGATTAAGTGTGCGTTTAAAAAAGTACCTACAGGAGCAAGCGCTGACTGTTCTTTGAAAAAAACTGGAAGTGCTTTGTTTATGACTTCTGCTGGGGGTTAGGCAGATTGTACTTTGTCATTTGGCACTATCAGGTCCGAAACGGTTCTGTACATTAGCAGCAGGAGATATTTAAGGACTTAGATCTGCTAGAAATCGACAAAAGCTTTTTAAGATGTATGTTTACATTTAAGTGGCCATATCATTTGTAGAAATGTAAATTTGTCTTGTAAATCTAGCTGTCAGTAAGGGGAGTCCAAAATACTACAGAACTCTGCACCACATTAAGAAAGAGCTGTAGATGATCTTCATACACTAGTAATTCAAGCTCTACACCAGAAATAATGCAGCCACGTCTTCCTTTTTACTCTTTACACAAACTCTATAAACAAATGGACAGCTCATCCTGAAGAGCTCTTCAGCCACTGAGGTACACTTAATCCTGAATCAGCAAAACCTGATTATAACTCTCAGCTGCTTGAAATGGAATTATTTTCTGACGACTGGACTTAATCCAACCAAAGGTCAGTAAAACTAAAAAATGCTGTCAGATCAGGCCTTAATAAGATATTCTTACTTCTGTAGGCCTATAATTTCTTTAGATACCTAAGAGGTCATGTCAATCCTAATGTCTCCCAGTTTTATGAATGCAGACATAAGCCCCTTTTAAATCAGATTGCAAATTATGATTATAACTCTAAATTAAGGGAAAAGGCCCAGCATTTTCTCTAATTGGAAAGACTAACTTAATCATAATTCTTTTCTTTTCAGATGCTTTGTAATTGTTCCATTACAATAGATAG
The DNA here is from genome assembly GCA_013400615.1 of Syrrhaptes paradoxus. Taxonomy (NCBI): domain Eukaryota; kingdom Metazoa; phylum Chordata; class Aves; order Pterocliformes; family Pteroclidae; genus Syrrhaptes; species Syrrhaptes paradoxus. The sequence continues at coordinate 6,122 of VZTO01007084.1, forward strand.
CCAGGGTTTATGGAAAAGAAACAGCTTATTGTTTATGACTTTGAAAGGATGACAAATTAGTTCACATATGCTGGTGTAGCCACACTTCAGCCACACTTCTGTTGTTTTTGAACTGCAGGTATCTTCATATGCAGTACAGGGTGGCTTCACTTCTAATTCCAAGTAGCCAAGAAGACCACATAACTGAACAGATTATGCTGTTCTAACATTTTTAAAAGATCTTCTTCCATCTGAAACAGACAATTGATAAAACCCTCAGAAGTAAAAAGCTAATAATTCAAGATTTACAAGTCAGTGGGCACAAAGTGGAAAATGGTTAATGTATTCAATATCCCAGGGTGATTTTGCACTGAATTAATGTAAATTGACAGAGCGTCCGTAGTTAATCTTGTCAACAAACTCACCTTATTAAAATCATAGATGCATCTAAATTATTTTTGTTTGTCAAAAATAAGTAGCTTTCCAAATATTAAATAGGCCAAATCTATATTCTTTGTAGCTTTGCTGAATCCAATGTTTAATTATTTATTAGATATCAAATGTATAACATCTGTGTAAGGAGGCTGACATATGTTAGGACCTTTGACTTTGATATACAAAAACTGTCTGCTGAGTTAGGAATCTCTCTATAAATTAATTAGATAAACATGAATATAGCATGTATATTCTTCTAAGTCTTTGCTACCCTAGAGATGAGGAAGGATAATGCTTATACAAAGAACACAAGACTGCACGTGTGAAAGGATCCCCTTTGTCTTTGAATTAACGAGGTCACACTTTATGCCTTCTTAACTTTTAGCGGATGGCTTTCACAGTTTAAGGATTTCACAGTCTAAAGGTTAATTCTTCTCTCTTCTCTTAAGCTGTCTCTGAGACTCTGTCAATATTACAGAAAATTACACCAGTATAACAACCTAGATTTCGTTCCATTGGTATGAATTTTGTAGGCTAGGCCTCAAGTAAGAACATTCTTCTGGAAAGATATATTGTTTGTTTTCTTCATTCATACACACAAGCACACAGGCATACACACACAAATCCAGCTGATTATACTTTGGGTCATAATCTTATATTTTGATAGGAAAACTTCAATTTCATTTATCTCCATGGCTGTACTTTTGAATTGGAACCCTTCTAAAACTTGTTTCTCCGGCTACTTGTCATTCCACTATATAATAAAAAATCATTTTGCCTAACACTCCCTGCAAAGTGGAGCCTACTGCCTATACAAAGGTATCTCCTTTTTCTCAGCTAGATACAAAATGTAGTATTTTATCAAGATAAGGGAAGGGTTACAGTTGATCTTCTAGTGAAAGTGCAGAGCCTTCCCTCCACAATATTTTTTTCCCTCTAGACATCCTTCAGCAGTGATCCAGTTTTGATTTACGACCTAAGTTACAACTTTGTGATAGAAAAGGAGTAGTTTATAGGCAAGTATGCAATGTCATAAATGGTGCCCACACTCACTACTGAAAAGGTATAATCTTCTTCCAAATAAAACTGCATATAGCAGTATACCCAAGGAAAGCAGAGAAGCAGACATGTGCCAAGAGAATCCTTCTTCGCCTGAGTAGGGCCCATAGTGACATGCATGCAAAAGAACTCTTGCTTTTTCAAAAAGCAATCCTGAATAAAAACTCTTCTCATTCAAGACAGAGGCCTTAAGGAACATCCTGCATGTTAACAAACATCTTCAGATAATGCCGAGTTTGATGCTCATTTCCTAGTTATTCACAGACTCTCTTAAATGGAGCTCTTTCACTTCTGCAGCTTAGCCTAAGGAAATCCTGCAAGGACAATGTGTGACTGAAATACACACAGGTTTCCCAAATGGTAGCAAGACCCATTGATGCTGCTTCAGATAGCACCAAGACAGCGAGTTATAATACAACCTAAACAAGAAAGGGTCTTGTTTGTATAGGACTGACTTGGGTTCAAGCTTTTTTCCTTTCAGTTTGTAGTATACTCTGTAAAGTGTCCTTCAGTGAAGAAGATATTTAGCTGCCAAACTACACTACCTTCCCTCAAGTAATTCACCAGACAGAATTTCCAAACCACCTATGCAATTGCTTAGTCCCCAAATAAACATTCCCATTTACTCTTCTTAGTAAAGTAGCCTGGAACCTCCTTGCAGGTGCTGAAGGTCTGGTAATAGAAAGGGAAGCCTGAAGGAATCCATTTCCAAAATTAGATACCATGGCAATGACACAGTTTCATTAATTAAGGTTGATTTATTGCTGTAGAAGATGCCTGGTTTGATGCTCCTAGAGTCTGTACAGCCTGTACACATCTACAGAAAAACTGCAGCACTGAGGACATTACAACTTTCCTGGGACTGCCTTTGTAAACAAGTGAAAATCCCTAGGATCCAGTTTTCCCGCTGAGGTTATCAGGAGGGTATAACTGATTCCAGTGTATGGACACCTTTGCATTGTACAATAGATTTACACCATTAATTTATTTCAAGACACTTAACACTTGATGGACGGCTTTCAACTACTTCTAAGACTGATTACCTTGGAACTCAAAGAGAAATAGCTCTTTATCCTATTACAAAATTTCTGAGCCAAACAATCTCCCTCCTCCTTTACTTCTACAGCATTATCCAGTGTCTTCTCCAGCCACAGTCAGGTTAAAGCTGTTGCTAGTACTTCTTCTAGCCAGAGCATCTCTATTTTATGCTATCGCTTTGCTTGTTTTCTTACTGCCGTTACTGCACAGTTTCCTCAACAAACGGGGCACACAGTATTTTTTTATTCACAGCAGGTATTACACATCACACAGCACCACATATGTATTGGTGAATATACTTGATTATCTGCCTTCCCCAGAAGATTATACTGATCATCCAAGCAACTCCTAAAACATCTTAAAGTCTAGATAACTTTTTCCATGTTATTTGTGAAAACACTTTATTTCTCTGTTGAGATGCTTAAATCAGATGGTTTTAGGAAAGTGGTATTTTGCCTGAAAGAAAGCCAGGAAGCAGAGCATGTCCAATATGTACACAAAAGAGAGACAGTAAAATAAAATATATTAAATTTTAAACAAAACAAAATTTAAATTGAAGGATTTATGACACTAGCCACAAAGAACTGAAAAATAGTAGTCCATCCAATAACTGATTTTAGGAGTTTTATACGTAGGTAAATACAGTTAACAATTCAAATATGATACATTATTTAGAAGTAAAAGCAAGGTATGGCGAAGATTATATGAATAAAACAGATCCTATTATAACTTTTCTCGCTAAAATCACTAATAATCAAGCTTCTGAGACAGAATAGTCCAATTAAAGTACCACTTTTCTGCAATCTCAAAAAAGAAAAGGTAGAATTAAGGTACAATGTTTCTCTCTAGCAAATCTTATAACATCCAGCCATCCCAGTTACCATGCCTTCATTCATTCTTTTAAGCAGAAATGAACAACATTAGACTAGAACTTTATTCAAATACCTGCTAAAATCAGTGGAGACTCTCACTGGATTAACCACTTTGGATCAGGACACTAATGCAGGATCTCTTGCACACTGACTTTCTCCATCCTCTTCTACTGCCACCACATTTACCTAAGTAATTCTGATTAATTTTTGCATCAGAAGGTTGGGGCTTTTCAGAGAGTCATTACAGTGGGTACTGTGTGGTTAACTGGTGTGCTGAGTGATAGTGATATATTGCAAAGTGAAGCATCAGGCTGGAAAGCTAAAACAATGAGTTACTCAGAACAGTTGGAATATACCATGTTTGTTCTTTCCCTTTTTATACATAAAAATGCTTTTGAGCATATCTATTCAAACATTAAAATGCATCCAACTATAAACTTGACTTCAAGATCTCACATTTCCAGTTATAAGCCAGTTATATTTACATAAAGCAATGCTCGTTTACCCATCAGGCACTTCTAAGCACATCTTTGGATGTTGTTGCTGTTGGTTTTTTACATAGTTGAGCTATTTGTCTTAAGTAAAAAAAGTGGCATCTGTATGTAATTTCCATGCTCACTTGGCACCACTACCTCCTTTTGATGACAGTCTGTACTGTTTCCCTTTCTTCTTTTAGTCACTCCAGCTGCAGGATCCAGATGTCAAACTCAGGAATGTATTTTTTCCCAACAGTGATATCTGATTCTGTTGTTGGCACCTCTGCTTGTGGCTGTTCTGAAGCTGCCTGTGTGCAGCTTCATAAGTTCAAACTGCAGACAGTGTGGTTTTTTATTTACATGCTAAAACCTTTTCAGTTGCCTTAATTAGGGAAACTGAATAATAAATATTCATCAAATAAACAAACATACAGATTCCATTATTTACTATACTGGTTTCACAACTGTCATGCTTCTGTAACCAGAAACTGGGAGGCAAGAAGAAAGCATCCAAAAGTACTAATGAGACATCAAAAGTAGTTGCTTACTTTTAATAACTGATCCAAACAAATAAAAGGTAAATACAAAGCCATCAAAGGCTGAATGGCAAAAGAGTAAGGTAGAAAGAAAAAGGTGCAAAAAGAAAAGGGATGAACAGCAAAGAGATGAGGGCAGAATAAAACATGTTAAAGCTGTCTAAAAACATTCTGCCACGTCTCTAAAAATCGAAGCTCTTTAAAAAGGAACCAAGGTGAAAAGTTATTTCCAATTAATACCTTTCTGTAATTTTCTCTTTTTCTTGCTCCTAGCTCTATGTTTTCCTCTTGGTAACTTTTTGCTGCAGTGTTTGATTCTCCATCACACAGACAAGGTACTTGTCTCCTAGGGGCTTTGCTGTACCTTACTCATGTACAACGACTGGTCTGGAGTACTGAATGAGTAAAGCAGCTTGCATCCTCTCACAAGCACCTGATAGCACCTATGTGCTTATTCTGCTGCAGTCTACACAGCAAATTAATTTTCCTGTCTACAGATCCCTTAAAGAAAGCTCATTCCCCTCCCCCTGCATTAATTCTCCTGTGTAATAAACATAACTTTGAGACAGCTTCTGTCTTACATAAATAAATATTACCAGTTGCTTTACATTGATGCAAATATAGTCACAAGAAGAGCTTATGGAGACAAGAGTCACATATTAACAAACTGCTTAGACAAGAAACTGACCAGTATTAGGTGAAAAGAGCTAACTCCGCAGGCTAAGAGAAGGGAGGGTAATGACTGAATCCACTAATGAGATAAAGGAGTGGTAAGTGATGAGTAACCCCAGTCAGGTAGACAGACAGACTGGAAAGTTCAGAGATAAGAAAATACTAATAATTAGCAGCATTTGTATTATCTTGAGAGCCCACCTGATTTCTATATCAATATATTTGTTGGATGTTGAACATGGAAGTGATAAACTGCAAATAATTCACATTTTGCAAATTAAAAAACTATGACAAAGAGTTTAAAGATTCCAATTAAAAGAGAGAATTAGCTTGAAATCCAGGAATATAAAATGTTTACCAGGATTCAGCCATTTAATGAATTAATAGATTATTTTGCTGTTCAGTCTAGCAAGATGCCAACACAATGATTCTTATTCATCGCTTATACATGTTTTTGTGCGTACCACAGCTAGGGAATGGATTCTATATGAGGAACAAACTTAATAGCAGCCTTCCAGTACCTGAAGGGGGCTACAGGAGAGATGGGGAGGCACTCTGCATCAGGGAGTGCAGTGAGAGAACAAGGGGTAACGGGTATAAGCTAAAAAAGGGTAAATTTAGACTAGACATTNCAGTTTTTGCAGTATGAAAAAGCTAAATAGATGAGAGAAGTTAGATAGATCAGGCTGACATAAAAACTAGGGGACATCAGGTTTAAGACCAACACAGGGAGGTATTGTTTCATATTACGTAGTTAATCTGTGGCACTAAAAGATGCTAAAAGTTTATAGGGATACGGAAAGTGGTATCACAAAACTAATGGAAGAAAATCCAGCACAGACAATTAAATACAAAGAGGCTATATTAGGCTTAAGAAGTTCCTGCTCTGAAAACCACTAGAGGCTGTGATAGCATTTTGGGGAAATATCACCCATAGTCTTCTTAAACTCTTTCCTGTACTCTGATGCTAGTCAGTGCCAAGACGACAAGTCTCTGATTCAGACAAACCTTTGGTCTTACCCAGTGAAGTTGTTCTTCTGTTTAGTTTTTGGAATTTGAAAACTCCTACTGAAATCAGCAGGATACGTAAATTCTTACATGCTACAGGTCTGAACGCCCAGCATTTTGCAGGAACAATCAAGAGAAAAAGTAGCTTACTAAAAGCCAGAAAGGTATTGAAAGTGTATTGTGCAATAGTGTAACTCTAGAAACAATGAGCTTCCTGAAACCAAAAAGGCTCCTTTTTTTTTTTTTTTTTTTTAAACAGCTGAAAAAAAGTATAGCAATGTGGAGACTGGGCTTGTGAGCTCTGTGGACTGGGATTGTCAGCTGTGTGAGACAGGGTGAAGCAATTTCATGAGAAAGCACAGAAAACAGAAAGACAGTTCTGATTCAGATTTGGCACTAGATGGAAAACTAATGAAGCTGAAACTGAGGGCAGAATTGCATTTCTGTAGTGAGACTGTGGCATGGTTACTGCCCTCCTACTTTGGACAATAGGAGTCAGGGGATGTTTTTCACTATATTTGAACTCACCTGAACTGTCCAGATTCAGCATCTGTGTCTCACTTTCAGCAGCAATAATTTCAGCACCTTTGAAAGAAATGTCCAAATACACACCCTCAATCACCGGCCATTTCTGAAAATGTACTCTCAATGACTGAGGAACATGCAAAAACCTCAATGAAAACAGTAATCACAGCTGAGACCAATACATAGCTGCAGGCTGTGGGAGCATGCAGTGTTCCTAGGTAACAGCATAGAGATGGTGACAGGAAGACTATTCAAGAAGAAAGGGAACCCAGTATGAAAAGACCAGTATGAGTAGATAAATTCCAATATTTTGGTCCTGAAGGTGAAAAAAAAGAACATTAAGATTACTGGCAAGACCAGAAATACAGAGACAGAAGACATTTTACCCCATGAGAAAATGTACTGCAGACTTGAGTCACGACAAGTATATTCCACTAATCCTCAAAAATACTTTACTGCAGCAGCATCAACATTTCTAATTATTCTTATAGCTTTTCCTACAAACAAACTTACGGTGATTAGGTGCTGCTTGGAGTTTGTGATCAAAGTGTAAGAAACTTTTACACTTGCAACTGTGAAAACTGGAAATGTTAGCATACAAATGGAAAAAGGAAAGCATGTCTTTAATTAGCTATTTTGCATATAAAAGTCAAAACTCTGACACCTTATCACAAGTAAGATTACAGATAGCACACAAAGACAATGCTTTTAGAAGTGCTAACGGCATTATCGCATTCTTACATTTACTATTATTTTTTAATACAGTAAGATTTTATACAAGTGGGAGAAAGCAAAAGAAAAACAAGCTTGGCTATATGTAAGTAAGCCAAACTGTCTACGAACTTGGCCTCCTCCACTACCACTCTGCCTCTAGTAAGTGGAACCTGTTTCTTCTCCATCTACTGCCCAACTACTTCTTCTAATTGTTTGTGTAAACACCAGGTGTTAAAACCATGGAGGCCTTTTTTGTCTCCACAATACCAGAACATGCTTGACCTAATGACAGCTTTCTGCACACACACAAACTCAAAAACATAAACTGTACTCTCCATCCTTTGGTTGCTTTCAGCTCCAACATTTTAAAGGACTCCAAGAGATGACAATGTTTTGTCTGTTTAAACGAAAAGGTGGCATTCAAAGTCTACAGCAGGAAGCAGTCCCTCAGCTTTTAAAGACTATAGTTTTGGAAGAAACTTGGGCAAAATCATCTTTTGACTTAATTGGAAATAATGATTTGCCTTGAACAAAGAAGGAATTTTGAGAGATTTTTCCAGGATAAAAGGCTGAGTATGAAGAAACATGAATTAAATTTATGCCATTACTTCTGGAAGAAGTAAAAGGCATAATTAATATTATTGTACATAAAAAGAAGAAGACGGATGTAAAGAAGATGAAGGATGTAAATCCATTTTATTTTCACATTGGGAATCCACAACTGGAATATTAGGAACTTCGGGATTACAGGAATGAAGAGCACAGACCATTCATCTTTAGGAAGATGCATGGCAGAAAAAGCTGGCTAGCTAACCAGCTAATGGAGACGCCCCCTATTTTTCAAATTCAGAAAATTATGTGGACCAGCGTCCTTGGCTGAGACTGAGGCCTGGTTAATAATGAGAACATAGCCCTCTGGGAATATATATGTCCATCAGATATCCTTCATAACAGCTGAAAGGAGTGTAGGTCCTACCAGAGAAGAACTGGCATGCACTAAGCCTAAGAACAATTGGCATACAGCCTTCAGGTGCGGATGGAGATGATGTAAAAGCAAGTCTGGAAACTAAGACAAGGTTTTGCATGCCTCCTCTAAGAGATGAAACAAATTCAGGATGAGAAAAGCTTTGGGCAACTCTGGCTTATTGTATGTACCTTGTTTGCATTGTGCTTTATCTTCCAGATGACCATCAGGCAGAGCTGAAGATACAAGAAACGTTCTCCCTCAGCAGTTGGAATATGTGTAACAAAAACCAAGAAGGCAGGCTGAGTCTGCCACAGAAAAAGTAGCTTTTCTTTTAGGTCCCAAAGGGAAGGAGATCACTTTCAAGACACCCACAAATCCTGAAAGAGGACTCTGACAATTACTCCACAGTTTTCTTTTGTAAATCATCAGACTTCAGCAGCACAGGTTGTACAGTAATGTGTCTAGGATTCTTGAGAGGTAGAGAACAGTCAAGGTAACCGGATATTGAACAAGCCAGTTTCAATAATCAGAACATTTATAGGCAGAGGAGAGGGGATCACAATTTATTACAGTATGTTGATGCAAAATGCATCCACAGTATTATCTAGCATTACTATTATAATCCCTGGTAAGAAGGAGAAAAGTATTAAAAACTTCATAAACCTGTATGTACACTGCTATCCTCAGGAGAGACCTTGTGTCATAGACTGACCAAATGCCAGAGCCAAGCCAAGTGTACACAACTGATGACCTAGGCACTGACTGAACATAGCAGAACATTCCCTCGCTAACACTGTGTGGGTTTTCCACTACCTAATGAAAAATTTGACCCCTGGAGACTTTGTGTTCATCATATCCACTGGAGATGCACAGTTCAAAGTCATATCTATATGGTTGGAACGAAAACTTTCAAGGGAAGGGAATGGTTCCCAGAGCTAATTACGTCTTCTGTGACATGATAGAACAAGCCTCCACCTTTTGAAGGAAAGATCCTAACATTTGGAATTGATTTCAGTCAAATAAGATCTGGCAGAAATAAAATCAAGATGGGTTGTTATGTATATACATCATGGTCTGCACTTCAGAGGAGACTGTCACATATTGACCAGGAGTCTTAAAGAATCAAGAAGTGCAAAATACACTGTGGAGTTCGTAAAACATGTCACTTGCCAGCTACTAAGATAAAGATAGAAAATAACAGTATGAGCAACTGCCACTGCAAGGACCTTTGATATTGGCCCTCAAGGTAACAGAAAGTTTGAACAGCACAATCCTGTACAAACAGTGATACTGGGCTGCAACATAGTGAAGAAATTTCCCATGAAATGGATTATAATGTGGAAATGAGATTAAGATAGAAAAGTGAGTTTATCCTTTGAAATAATGGTATTATTACCATCATCATCATCATCTTGAGCTTGAATTTGACAATGGAAGCATTCAACCAAAGTCTGACATGGTTCCCTAGTCTCTTTTCTTTTTTTGATACCAGAAAATAAATCCCTTAAAGCTCGTTTTGTCTGATATAAAAGAGAAGACAATCTGTGACTCCCAGATTATATAAGGAGTTACTTCATTTGGAAGGTCTACTGTGAAGGCAACAGCTGTAGAATATACAGATTCAAATAAACATAGTGGAAAAGTGAGCTATAATTATCTTACATGAGCTATAATTATCTTACTAGTATCTTACATGAGACAGTGGAAGAAGCCACAACATTTCAGGATCAGACCATAAATGTATTCTTTCAAAATTCCATAAAGATATTTTTTAGAATTTGAACTGTCATGGGATTATCCTTAAAAAAAAAAAAAAACAGTTTGGCATGGGAAACTCTGAGTGGGTAGAGAAAATGGAGAAGATAGAAAATGAAGTATTTTAGCACAAAGCTACAATTAAAAAAATGGAAACAACTGGAAGTGCCTAAAAGGGAAACTTCACTATCACAGCAAACAGAATAGGGACAAAAAAACCCCCAGTATTGCTGGTTTTTTCTTTACTTTTTTATTATGCTCTTGGAAAAGATCACCCAAGCACTTTTTCCGCTGAAAGTCAAGCAAGATATAATTAAACATAGTCAAGTAAATTTGATATGTGAAAATACAATGAGATTTTCTTCCTCTTTCAGCAACTTCTTCCAACCAATTGAATACCCACATTGAGGAAGGAATATTGCATATTGCTTATATGCACAGATTTCAGGTCAGAGTGTCTATTTCAGTCACGAATTTAGAATTGTGAAGAGACTTACATTTCTCTAACTCCAAATCTAGAATTGTAATGTTATGTAATTCACAACATGTTATTTGATTTTTTGCAGTAGAGAGCAAAAGGAATAATTTAAAATAAAAGCAGAACCAATAAGCTGCTAATTTGTTTTACAGCGCTTTCAAATTCATCAGTATACTAGCATTCTGCAGAATAGAAATATAAAATTATGATATAAGTAATCATCAGCTGGTCAGTATCCAGCAAATGAAGGAATATTCTTTATTATCAGTATTCAGAATTGAAGTCTTCTTGCAACATCTTTGTGACAATGGCCTTTTGCCAATGTTAGAGAAACAGTTCTTGTTTCACAGTCTCTTTAGGACACTATGACCTAGTGATGAGTTGCACTTGGCAAAATATACAACTGAGAGAGAAATAAGAAAAATGAGTGCTTTTTAGCTTGAGAGAAATCTTAGTGAACATGACACAATTTATAGTTTTAGCTAAATTAGCAGGTCAAACGTAACGAGCTAAAAACATTATGGAAACCACAAACTGATTTATGTTCACTAAGGTTTTGTCTATAGTCTGCTCTCCAGCTGACACTAACTCAGGTTTTCTAGACTTTTGGCAATGAAAACAACGTCTGTAGGGCAGATGTCTGGTGGAAACAGAGACAAAAGCAATGTGATAGAAGTAATCATGCCAGATGTCCAGAGCAAGCAATTATTCAAAGTAAAATTAATTGATAGAAGATCTAGATCTGAAGGCGCTAGTTACTCTTAGCCACTTACACCCTAGCAATACTAACAGAGGTGAGACTAGTATGCACTTTAAAAGTAAAACCTACCATGTGGGTCAGTAGCTTTCCTCTCATAAAAAGTATTTTACAGCAATCACTCAAAAGGTTGCTATTGTTCAGTGGCAACAGACCAAAAAACAGTTCTGCACAGAAATTTTCAGATTTTTGCTAAGAAGATCAAACTCTTCTA